>CM023360.1:41381317-41528764 GCA_013282895.1 Eriosoma lanigerum
AAAAAAAATAACTATACATTTTATATTACTAAATACCAACTTTTTTAGACAAATGAGTTACAGTCGAAATTATAAGTCTTTGGTAATTGACATCAAGAAAATGCACAAACAATAAGATCATTATAATATATTAATTATTCATTTATTTTAATCCAAACATTTTCCGACTATAAAGTTCGACCGATAATATAATATAGCAATCAGAAAATAATATTTCTTATTATTTAATTATATATTACGTGATAGTAAAATAAATTTTGATTACTATATTCTTATTTTCCCAAAAAGATTGACCAATTGATCACAGTCGCGACCCCTGTTATAGTTGATATCCAAAACCGAGTCTCGTGTATCCTTCCTTTTGGATAAAACGCATCTGGACGGTAGGGACGGGCACATTAACATTGACGACAAGGACTCGGTCGACAATGACAAAGCGAGATCCGGATCTAATACGTTTGCATGACGATAAACGCCGACAGTAATAATACAATACAATATAATAATTTTACACTCTTATAATTGTATTATATTAATATTCGTAAATTTTATTATTTAATTTTTTATTATATAAAACCGGTTATAGTTTGTGTTTCAAATCCAAATATCTCCCGAATTTCTCTGTCAAATGAACAGAACCATAACAAACAAATATTGCGTCGGAGAAAAACTTCATAATATTTACTTTAAACTTTAAATTAAAATTAATTTGAAAAAAAAAATTGATAAAAAAATTTATGACATTGTGATATTCAAGTACCTGCGGGCTTCGAGCTATTGTTAAAATATTAATAATTATGATTCAAAATCGCTATCCACTGCAGTGTTTACGAATATTTAAATAAAAATAACCATAATTTAATCAGCAATTTAATATTATTATTATTATTTTTGTTTTGTGCGTTATAAGTTTTCGGTTTAGTTTGTGTCAATTGAATTGTAGCACCCGGGGCACAGGTACCGTTCACCCCTCCACTCTTGCTTATTATGTGACGCAAACGCGTCTTCATGTTTGTCTTCCCAAACCATTGTAATATAATATTGATCAACGTCAACATAGATTATAAGAATTTGTTTGCGTTTGAGTTTGTTTAAGTGCACTTACATGAATAAATCTCTGTACTAGAATATATTAATACTCGAATTAGTCCTAATTTATGCAGATTTTTTTTATAAAAAATGTGAGATACTTATGGTGTTATGTTTATGGAAATTTGTTTGTTGGATAAAATTTTGATTTGTAATTGTATGACATAATAATTATTTTATAAGATATGACTTATTGTTTTAAAAACATTCTTCTCTCCAGACGTTATTTAATTACGCATATACTCTATTGTCTCTTGAACTCATACATTATATTATTTTATTATTTATTTAATAATACAAGGTACCCTAATCTTAAGGATATTATACTATTAGTCTATTCAAAATTTATATTTATAAACGTTAAATAAATTACTAAGTATATAATTAGTATATATTAATTTTTTTTGGAAAAAAATTCAAAGCTCTATATTTGGCCAAAATATCAACCAATTCCTTCCAAAACTTTAACACACTTGTATATTACCAATGTTGGTATTCAAAAAATTTTTCATGTTCCTACGATCAAAACTTAATTAGTTATCATGAAATAAAAAATTAAAAAATGACGAAAATCGTAATTTTGCCATTTTTTGGTAGTTTTTCGTCTCCTAGGGAAAAGCTTTGGAGAAATTCGAAAAATGAGGACAATAAAGTACCAAGAGGACACAATTTGCTACCGAAAGCATACCCCACTGTGATAATCGGACAATTATTTCTATCAGAAAAAATGTTTTCATACATAAAAAAAAAAAAAAAAACATCATTGTAGAAACAATACATTCTTCGCTCCGCTCAGAAAAAAGCCTACCATATCTAATCATATGAACATACTTTGTTCGATTTTTGATTGAGATAATATGAAATATAACTGTTCTAACGTGCGGTGTTCGCGGTCCTAATAGTTATGTTCTGTCTTATTAAATTAAAAATAACAAATTATACTTAAAATTTACAAGCAAATTGTGTTTTGCTATCGTGGCATCGTGGTATTTTCATATTATTAAAAAATAACAATAATAATTAATCATTTTAATTATACCTACCTAAATGATAAATTTATTTTAAATTGAAAAAAAAATATTATTGAAAAACAAATAAAAATAATTGATGCTGCGAGAGGCCATCAACATAATATACGATGAGGGCCCACAGGGGAAATTCCTTTTTCCCTATGTGCCTATCCACCCCTGATAATATATAGAAATATGAAAAAAATTTGTTGTAACTTAAAAGTTCCAATTTTAGTAATGACAGAAACAATATACAATGTACAGATAAACATTAATAAATAATACCTATACAATATAGATACCAAGAAATAGTGACTGTAACATATTACGTGTGTAGGTCACACGTTGTCAGTCACGATTTTCAAAATATTTTATAAATAGATTAAATAGTATATGAGTAGGCTTCTATACAAATTTCATACCGTCAAAGCAAAAATTGCAGGTAATATTGAACATTTTCGGAAAAAATTTAAAGCTCTATATTTAGCCAAAAAATCAACTAATTCGTTCCAAAATTATACTACACTTGGACATTACTAGTGTTAATACTCAACATTTTTTTAAGTCTCTACATTCAAAACTCAATTAAATAAGAAATAAAAATTACAGAAATCGTTATTTTGCCGATTTTTTGCCATTTTTTGGTAGTTTTTCTTCTCCTAAGGGAAAACTTTCAAGAAATTCAAAAAATGAGCTTAATAAAGTACTAAGATGATGCAATTTCCTACAGAAAATATACCCTATTTATAGTAATTGGACCATTATTTCTACTCGAAAAAATGTATTCATACATAAAAAAAAAAAAAAATAACTTTGTAAAAACGATACGTTTCTCGCTCCGCTTAGAAACTTATAACGAAAAACAAAAAATTATAATTTTAGCACCCTCTAAATTCGTGCCTAATGTTCGCCTATGCTAAATTACAAAAGGTGCTATATTTTATTCAATGATAATTTAACAATTTAAATAAGGAATCTGAAGAAATATATTAGAACCAACCCTTGATCAATTAAGGTATGGTAAGTTTTATTATAAATAATAAACCACTATCATTTTTATCTGAGTATCTACCTAGATATAAATTACATTTATATTGTATCTACACAAAATTAATTTTAATTTAATTTTATATTTCGTCAAATATTTTTTACTAGTATCTGTAATTGTGTCATTATTTGTGAATACTATCATGGACTCATTACTCCAATTAATTATTCTGGTAAATACATCATATAAATTAAACAATTTTATAAATAATCAATTCAATACATATTTTCTAATGTTAGTCATTAGATTTTTGAACAATATGAAGATATCAATCATCTACTAAAACATTTAAATCAAACATAAAATATTTTCAATAAGACTATTGTTAATATTGCCAATGTCTCTCTACTACTGAACTACTATAGACATCTTCAAGTAATCAATTTGCCATAAATACTTTAAATATTGGAAGAAAAATAATTTTCATAATAGTACAGTACATAATAATTATTTATTTGTATGAATGTTTAAGAAAAATACAAAAAAAATTAAGAAAATCAAAAATATTTATCATTTTTATTGTTAATTTGTATTTTTAAATATAATACCATTATATTTTAATTATAGTTTAAAAATATAACCATAAGAGACATAGTTACATCGGTAATTTTCAATTTAGTACCAAAAACATAATTATTATTGACAAATAGTCTTAAATTATAATAAAAAATTTTTTTTGTATGGTTGCAAATGTATTAAACAGAAATATTTTTATTTAAAATGTGTTTAAAATAATAAAGACCATCATTTTAATTAATTAGGTTGAAACAATTAATGAATATGATAAAAAAATAGATACAAATACTTTGATTTATATTAATTAGGTACTAGGTAGAATGTTGTTTTTCTATTGACTATTAATATCAATATATTATAGCCACAGATGTAAATAATATTATTATTATTATCTATATCTGTGATTATAGCATAATCTATAAATTGTAGTTTAATTTTTTATGTCTAAGATTATTGGAAAGTTAACACTGATTTAAAACGTATATTGTAATCTTAACTCATATTTTGCACATGTGCCAAACGAATATTTAGATGAAAATTTATGTTATTTAATTGCAAAAAGTTTTTCATTATCCTAGACTATTAAATTATTATAAAAATTTTAATGATAACTAGTTACTAGTTTATAATATAATTGGGTAATTAGGAATTATAAAACAATATATTTTATATAAAGACTAAACGTAATGTTGATGTTGATACAAAAAAATAAAACAAATGTATAATGTTTGGACGTTTAATGAAAATAATAGAAATTTGTGATAAAATTGTAAATAAAGTAAATAAATAATAAAGCTCGTTTTTATAAAGTAATTAATAACAACAATTATACATTATGCTATAAGTATAAAAAATTTTTAATATTAATAATTATTAAATTAAAACTCAGTAAATAGTTTCTAATTACCTCTTTTAATATTAAAATGTATATAGTTGATCATATTTTGTTTAGAATAATAAGATTAGGTATGTTATAAATTATACTTGTAAATTGTAATATTAAATTAATTTTGTTCTAATTGTAAAAATAAAAAATATATATATTTATATTAATCCAAATTAATTTAGTACTATTATTTATTAATAACTACGTAAAACTGAAGTAAAAATGTAATTGATAGAGTTTAGATATACGTAAATATAAATGGTTACTACATGATATAAATACTGTTTTCTTATATTTTACAATGTAAATATTTTTTTTTAATAAATATAATGTAACTAAAATATATTAATATCAGTGAATAATAAATTAAATACTTATAATTATTCTTTATTTCAAAACTATATATTTTTTTTTATGGTTTATATTTTTTATTGTATTATCATTTATCTATATTATGTATTTAAATTCCAAACAATTGTTAATTTAAACTAAATCTTGTAATTAAGCATCACACGTTTATAAAATTAAATAAACAAATTAATTACATTATGTGTAATACTATTAATTTGTTAAACAAAATAGTTTTATTATTTATATAATATTAGATTCTGAGCGAAGCGAGAAATGTATTGGTTTTACAAAGATATTTTTCTTTTCTTATATGTCTGAAAATATTTTTTCGGATAGAATTACCACATCCGATTACCACGAATAGGATATATATCGTTAGAAATTTGCATCTAGTTAGTACTTTTTTAGCTCATTTTTGGAATTTTTTAAAAGTTTTTCCTTGGAAGGAGAAAAACTACCAGACAATCTGCAAAATTGCTGTTTCTGTTAATACCATTTTATATATTTCGTGATAACTAATTTAGTTTTGAGCGTAAGGATTTTAGAAATACAAATACTTATTGATTTTTATAAAATAGGTTTAATTACTATTTTGTTGATTAAACTAATTGTTTTTACCTAATTTAATTTTGAATATAAAATTAAAAACTATTTTAATGTTTTACATTTTTTAATTTTATTTGTTATACAACTTTTAAAAATTCATTTTATTACATATTATATTATATAAGTATTAAAAATAATAAAAATGTAATTTAAATTTAAACTATAACTCTAAAATGTTTAAGTATTAAGTGTATAACTATGATGACAAATTTTCAGGGGGGGCAAAATTATAATTTGCTCCCTGACATATTTAACGGGGGGGGGGGGGGGGGGGGGTGAAATATCTCTTTTGACATCATCCGCCTCATCCCCCCCAGATCCCGCGCCACTGGGTGTACATAGTACAATCTTGAGTAGACGCGGGTCTGGAGTTCAGTCTGGAGTGGGACTACTTCATATTTTTGATACCACGAATTGATTAATGTAATATTATGCCGATTACTATAACTATATAACATAGACATAAAACATGAGAAATTCGAAAAATGAGCTAAATAAAGTATAAACTAGACGCAATTTTCTAAAGAAGGCATATACTATTTGTGGTATTCAGACCATTATTTCTACCCGAAAAAGTTACTTCAGTAATAAAAACAAAAAAATTATTGTAAAACCAATACATTCCTCGTTTCGCACAGAATCTAAAATACGAATATAAAATAGTAATGCATAGTAATCATTAAGTATAATGTTTCTTTTAATTGTTTATCAATTTACATTTTTATGTTACAGTTTGGCCGATAAACTCAAATAATGCCCCATCTGTCTCTCTCGTTGATTATACCACTATTTTTTTTTCAAAAACGACCGCGTCACAATGCTTCATACCCTATCCAGTCTTGTATTATCTATTATGGCCCATCGGCTTAATAAAAAATATCGGCGCAGTATTTCTGTGATATCAGGAAAACGACTACATCCTACCGCTAGGGTCGTTGCGTCGATGCATTATTATTCCGGAGCGCGGCGACCACAATCAAATAATATCATATTATGTTGTCGAGCCAGTCGAGTAGTCGAACTACAACATATCGTTTGCGTTAATATTCATTTTGCTTCCCTTACCATTCGTTGTTATCAGCATTGTTGTAAAAACGGTAAGTGATACTAAGCTAACTGCGGTTAGATTATTATTATTATTATCAACTTCGGTTGACACTATCTTCGTGTACCAATTGCATTTTGTTTGATTAATATTTTGATTACAACAGGTGTCGTTGCAATCGAGTAGTGTGTCGAGCGACATATACGGAATTTATCGACCGAAGGTATCAGACAATCGTACACGAATTTCACAGTCATCGGTAATTATATTTTTATCATTGTTTTGTTATCTATGTTTAGTTATTATTATTATTATTATTATTGTTATTATATTATAAGTTTTACGAATTCGATTGAATTAAAATCACAACATAAAATTTATTCTTGTTATCACTCACTCTGAATACCACATTCATCTTTTTTTATTTAACAATAACAGCGTCCGTCAAATATATCGATCTATACTTGATAGCTGATAGATACTTATGGTCTATGATAACATTTTTTAATATTTATATTTTATAACATGTAAGGTTTAAGTTAACAATTGTTTTACATAATATAGTTCACTAATAATTTTGTGTAGGTATTATTTTTATTACTATTCTGTTTTCCGTATTTCAACGGTTTATTTACCTATCTATTTTTTAAAACAGATGACGCGTATGTTAGTAAAATTTTTAATTCGTATATGAAATAAGAGTAAAATATACAAACAGATAAACGATATTATTAATCAGATGATATATTTGATATTATTTGATTAATTTCTTCATTTTACCCAGTGCCTTCTATCCTTCTATCCATTATGTAAGACAAATGCATATTCAGCAATTTATAAAGGGCGGAGAATGCTGATTTTTTTTAGAAACTTTCATGAACCATAATCCCCCTCCCGAACCGTTTTATAGTATAAAAAAATGAAATTAATAGTGTTCTGTATCAGATACATTATAATGCAAAATTTAAAACAGGTGGTAAAATAATATTACTATAGCAATTTGAAAAAAATGTTACAAAAACAAATTATTTTTTTTGGTAATAGCGAAATAAATTATTTTATGACGTATATATAAAATTTAACAAATAGTGTTCAACTTCTATGTATATAATTATAAGATGTTTATAAGTTTTATTAAAAACAATCAATATTTTAAATTAAAAATATGAACATATGACTATTGATATATCTACAACAGTACAATGGACAATGAAATATTGTTATTAGTACTTCAACAACGAAAACAATAATAACACCATGGAATTTTCAACACTTATGAATTTATTATAGTTCATCTTTTCTAATAATATTAATAACTAATAAAGTAATGAGTTAATAAGTATTTCTTAAAATAAATCTAAATTAATACAATACAACTTTTTTTTTCGTACAGTTTTATAAAAATTTGTCGCTCTGGGCATCTGCCCCCTTCCCCCATTCTGAACACTGTCCTGATTCTACCCATGGTGCTATTATATATATATATGTATTTAATTAATATTTACCGATTAATTCGCTAAATATTCTAATGGCTTTTATTATTAATAAAGATTTAAAATATATTTTAATATTTTAAATATGCGGTACCCATATAGATTTTGTTATAGTCATAGGCAAAGGCGGAATTTTGACGCCCAGGAAAAATATTACAATTACGTCTTAATATATATACACATCACACTATAAGTAAAAAAAAATATCATTTTGCGTTTTAAAACTACCTACTTAGTAAGAAAACTAATTAGATAACTTAAAAGAATATTTCAATAGTTATTACCTATAAAATACAATACTATTAAAGTATTAATACATTATTTTATATTTCGATATATTTTTATTTTTATTTTTTTCTATTCTCATAAATTATTAGTTGTAAATGTTAAAATAATTATTAAATTATTAAACTGCTTTTAATTTTTATAAAAATTTATAAAATAAAATGCATAAGTAACACTAAAAATATTATAAAAAATACTATATTATATACTTATATTATTTAATATAATATAAGGATGAATAAACTTTTTTATGATAGTTTTATTACAAATATTATATTATAAAATTATTTATATATTTATGCTGATTTTCGGGAATTTTAACTTTAAAAGCTTATAAAAAAATTGTCTGGCACGATTTTCAAAATATTTTGTAAAAAGATTAAATAGTATATGATTAGACTTTAATAAATTTTTTAAACCTATAAAAATTAATTGTAAAATAACCTTTTTTAAACAATATATTTGTATGATAATTTTAAATTTCAATACATTCAATGATTTAAACTACATATAAAAATCTTCATTTTTTATGGGGATGTTACTAATAAGTAAATAGATCTGTGAAACTGTGTATATCTGTCTATCCTATAGTAATGTTGTTTAAGGTTTTACATAATTAAATGATAAATATCTATTTCAATTTCAGTTTTATTTTATATAATTAATTGTATTAAAAATGCTATTGAACATTAAATGATTACGTATTTTATCTTTTATATAAATAATTAATATTTTCTATAATAAGTTTGCTTTTAATATAAATATTTAAATATAAAATAAATGTATAAATAATAATTAATTATTTTATTTACTAAAGAATAGTATTATTATAATTACCTTTATAAAGTACCTAAATAAATTCGCAGGTAATCGCCGACCGCTGCATTATTTGTGTCGAGTGACAACAAATGAATAATAAATCGAATCAAAAATGAATCGGAAATATAGTGCTAATTTTTTTAAATTGTATTTATTTTTTCAGTATGTACAATATTATAAGTTTTACCCAGTACCCCACCCACCCATCACCACAATAATTACGCCACTGTGCAGTTGACAAAAACCGTTAGAATAAGCCCTGCTTACTATTCACTTGTTATATTATTCAAATTTTATATTTATTTTAAATACATTTAGTTCAAACTCAACATGACCCGTCACCGATTTTCAATATTAAAAAGCACAAACTAAGAAAAAGGAAATTTCATGTTTTTCGTACTTAATTAGGTTTAACTAAATAATTGATATAATTAGAATTGATCACAAACATAATTACCGTCGATATTTCATACACGTCGATATTTTAATTTGTCGAAATTTCGTACCTGTCGATATTTCAACAGTCAACATTTTATTATATTGTAAACATAATATTCTATACATGGTTTCGTATATTTTTTGCCAGATTTCGAGTTGTCTTAGGTAGTTACTTATTTTTTCTCTACCATCTGGCGGCTTTTGATATATGTTATTATACGAAATGACGGTTGTGATTTATGATAACATGATTATTATTATTATTATTATTATTATTATTATTATTATTATTATTATTATTATTATTATTATTTTTATTTTTAATTCCATACCGTGTGTTTTTATAACAGAATATTATGGGTAAGTTACAAACGTCCGATTCGGAAGATAATAACATGTATAAAAAAACTTTTGTCATTGTTTATGACAAAAATATTATATTAGAACGACGGTTGATACGGATGTCAAAAAGCCCTCGGCTCGTTGGTGTACAGCGTTTAAGGAACCTTTTGAACCACCGAAAACGTCGAGACTTACGTCAGTTGATCATTCACCAGTATAATTGGAACAAAAGGAAGTGCTTGCCGATACCAGAGGAGATTGTGTGCGAGCATCCGCCAGCCATACCACTAACGGAAAACATCCAGTACAGAGAGAGCACGCAAGCGTCACTTAGTGAGGGATCCAAAGTCGGCAAAATCCGAGTAAAACCTGATTCTATGCTTAAGTATAAAGTAAACATGAACGAGCAGTCAGACAATGAAGAATTTAACGTTGAGGAGGAACAATACACACAAGCACAGTATTTAGATTTTTTAGAAAACGGTGAGGAAGAGAACGAACCGGATGAAAATGATCAGTCAGACAACGAAAATTCAGTCGTTGAGGTGCACGAGATTCCACTTGACGAAGAATATGAGGAATTATTTAATGAATATAATATGAATGAAGAAAACGACGAGGAAGAGAACAAGCCGGGTGAAAACAATCAGTTATACTACGAAGTCGTCAACGATGTTGAGATGTCATTGGAAGAAGAGGAAGTATTTTACGATGATGAAAATGATGAGGAAGAGGACGAGTTAAGAGAGATAGATCCATCTTCCGATAGAGATGGAGATTCGACAATCGATGGTTGAAAATACGCCAAACTTTTATCATGTATTTTTAAATAAATACGATTTTTTCTCCTCTATAAACGATTTAGTATATTTTATTCTAAATTTCTCCTTCCGACTTGAGCAGAGGTCAATTGTTATATTGAGAAGACCAAATAACTTATTTTTAAATAAGCTTACACCATAATAATTAATTATTTTTGACTTTACACAATAATGTAATATAATATTGTATGTCATCTCATCCACATGAGAACAATAGGTTTAGTAGGTATAATATTTCAATGGCATAAACAACATAAATATGTGTTCAAATTTAAAGGTACCTATTACTATGTGGTATATGTTATGGTATATACTATATACTTATATCTATGTGGAAGTGCATTTCGTAGAAATCTACCTATCTTGCAGTACAGATTTATAGTAAATACAAGTAATCATTTGAATCATGTTTTATTGCAATAAATATAAATTAAAATAATAATTTTTATAATTATTATAGAGGTAAATAAGTATTTTATGTCAAAAAAATGGTATGAATGACACATGTTTAAATGTTATACATTTCTATTATTTTTTTGACATGAACAAATTTTCTGTATACTCAGCGTCTCAGCATATGGGTATTTGCAGTATCTGGAGCAAAATATTTTGACATTACTTTGTATACTTTTATTTACTGAGGTGTATTGTGTATATTATAAAAATATAAAATTAAAATAAAAACATTATTATGCCGTTTTATATATTATATTATCTATATATAATATAGAATATAATATTATATTCTATATAATATTGTTTATTATTTTTTATATGAATTTATATTATCTTTTTTATAGTTTTACGTCATTTATATTATTATAATTATTTATTATTACTTACATATTTTTATAATAAACACAATACACCTCAATAAATAAAAGTATACAAAGTAATGTCAAAATACTTTGCCCCGGATACTGCAAATATCCATATGCTGAGTATACAGAAAATTTGTTCATGTCAAAAAAATAATAGAAATGTAAAACAATTAAACATGTGTCATTCATACCATTTTTTTGACATAAAATAATATAAATATATATATATATCTATATATAATATAGAAAACGGCATAATAATGTTTTTATTTTAATAAAATCTAAATCTAAATAGTCTAAATAAACTATTTTTTATATTTTTTTTATATTTTAACTATTAATAAAATAGTTAAAACATACTTCGTTATAAAACTAACTACTATTTTTTTCGTAATAGTTTGATAGTTTTTCGCTGCACACAAAAAAAAAGAAATCCAAAAAACCAGCTATATAATTAAAATACGAAATTGACGAAATTCTCCGTATATTTAACCCTTATACTCGAAAACGTGTTTACACATAATATTTCATAACTATAATAAACAATTTAGTTTGTGACTGTAGTGTGTCAATGAGCGTTATATACTGTGCTAGCATAATTTTATATAATGTGACAGTGTGACATAGAAAAATAATCCATTAATAAAAATGCTTTTTTATTATAGAAATATTTGAGTAGATGAATTTTCTTATTTTTATGTTTTATTATAACATAACTGTTATATTTTATTAAGTTTATAGCCACGTATATCAAAAACTATGCAAATTGTAAACAAATATTAAAACAAGTAGCTATATAAATAAGTTTATATGTTATTAATTTTTAAATTAATATTTATACAATTGAATGTACTTTTTTCTTTCACATTTTATATAAATACTTAAGATCATACGTATTGCGATTGGATATGGTTAATTAATTATTTCATTACAATAAATTATATTTTTTAACGTTACTTTTCATTTTCATCGATATTTAAAATACAATTTTTTAAAAATTACGGTTTTTGTTATTTTAAATTTTTTAAATTCATTATAATTTATTGAGTTTTAATCGTAGGGTCTTGAAAATTTTTTTGTGTATTAATTTAGGTGTACTTCATAAGAGAAAAAAATTAATTTTCTGACTAAATATAGCGTTTTGAAATTTTTCTCAAAATGATTAATATTACCTGCAATTTTGGGATTAATGGTTTTAAAAGCGGGATGGTCAATTTTGGACATTTCTCTGAAAAATGTGTCAAATAAAGTACCAATAAAAATCAATGTGTTACCGAAAGCATACCCTATTTATGATAATTAGACCATTATTTCAAAACGATAAAATGTTTTCACACTATTATAAAATATATAATATTATAATATTCAATTTTACTAAAGACTAATTAACTTTAAAAGATTATAATTAAAAATAATGGCTTATAATTTTTTAATATTCTATTAATAGATTATTAAACAAGTAGACTTCTGTAAAATAGTTGAACCTGTAAACCCAAAATTGCAGGTAAAAATGTTTATTACAAATTTCATAACTCTATACTTAGCCTGGAAAGCAAGCAATCATTTTCAAAATTTTACAACAAGTGCATATTACCTATGTGAGTACTTAATAAAATTTTGAAGTACCTTCGATCAAAACTTAATTAGCTATTAAAAATAATAAAATTTTAAATAACGGAACCGTAATTTTGCCAATTTTCCGCTATGTTTGTAGTTTTTCTTCTCACAGAAAAAAACTTTTTATAAATTCAAATCTAAATAAAGTACCAACTAGATAAAATTTGGTTACGGAAAATGTACTCTCTTTGTGCTAATCGGAACATTATTTCTAGGTGAAATATTTTTTTGTCCAATCATAAAAGAAAAAAAAAAAATTTTTGTAAAATCAATACATTTTTCGCTTCGCTCAGAATCTAAAATTCCTACTCATATAATACTTAATCTATTTCTAAAGTTTAAAATTATTATCACAAACATTTTCGCTAAGGGTCATGATCATCGCGAATAGTTATCTATACCCTAGGTCTATAGAGCAGTGGTCGGCAATAGGCAGCCCACGAGCCATGAAGGGGAAATAACTGGACCGCCAAAAATAATTTTCTTCAATGTCAGTTTTCCACACATAAAAGATATTTGTATTATTTTAGGACAGAAATACCTTTTCTCTCATTAAAATAAATAAATATAACTTTTAAGTATAAAATTATATTGTTATTACTAACATCTAAGTTTTTCTAGGCCTCGGAATTTTTTTTAAAAAGCCTAAATAACCTAACCAACATTGTTGACCCCAGCTATAGTGTATAAACTTTTTAAATGTAATTTTACTTTTTAATTAATATTAAGAAAAAAATATTAAAATCATAATAAAAAACGTACCTATTTTTAATGTCTTATTAGGACGTTCTTTTTATTATTTAAAATTGTAATATATATTTCGAATACAAATTAATAATATTCATAATGTTATATCAGTAATTATTATTAGAGTTCAGAGTTAACCAAAATGAAAATAAAAATGTATGTTTTAAAAATGTTTTTATATTGAAAATCTTCCCCTCAAGAATTTCTTTAAATGAACGAAAAATAAAAGAGGCACTTTTCAAATAATATTTTAACGTTTATGGGTGGTGCACATAAGCATCAAGAACATGGAGCTGTGGGATTAGAACCCGCTAAGAAAAGATTAATTTAGTCCAAACCCATAGATTTATTGAAATAGAAATTTAATTTAAAATTTTATCAAATTATCAATATTAAATTATTGTAATTATTTATAATTTTTATTGATGTAGTTATTTATAATTAGTATGGTAAATGATTGGTAATAATTCAAAGAATTTGATTGATATCATTAAGGATTATATTAATATATTATATTATCAATGTCACAGAAAATAAGAGTACTTATTCTATCAATAGATCCAAACAATTTTATTAACTATGCCAAAGATTAGACAGCATATTTTTTCTTTGACCTAAATAATTGTACGAAAATAATTATAATATTATAAAACTATAATAAAATTTATTAAATGTATTTTTATGGGTATTAAATTATACAATTTATGATGTTTCAGGTTATAATTTAATTATATAAAATTGTGGGGCTACGCAAATTTAAATTAGTTATCAACAGATTATGATACATATCTAATAATATATATATATATATATATATAATAATTAGATATACTCATATATATAATAATATTATTTATTTAATAATATATTATTTAACTTATTAAATCTATATTTTTGATTATATATTTATAAAAATCGTTAGATTCAAAAAAATGTTTGATATATATACTTAATTATGTTTATTTTAAATTGCATATTTAAATTTCATTGATTTTAAAATAATTTATAATAATTAAAGTTAATGCGCCGTAAAAAAGTAAAATAATAATGTTTTCGACACGTCAATTTTTAAAAGTTAATAGTTGAAAACAACATTTTGACAATTACTCAGAAAAAGGTTGATCATCGTTATTATTATATATTATTATTTAATGTTTATATAAGGGTTCCGAAACCCGAAAGGGATTATCGGTGCGACTAACCATAATTCTTATATACGCTATAATTATCGACAGACATTATTTTTATCTCAAACCATTTGGAATTTAATTAAATCTATTGTTTTTTATTTTATCTGGGCGGAAAAATACGACAACTACGTACTTTAAAAAAAAAAAAGAAAAAACGTATACAACTCGGATTAATATTATATACGCGTCAGCAAAAATACTATTATACACAATGCTTTTCTCAACTCTAAATTCGGAACACAGAACATTGTATAGTAACAAATTATCTATAAAACGATTTGTTGAAAGTTTAATATAATTTTAAAATGTACCTTTTCATTGATACGTTTTAAGCGTAAAAATCGAGTAGAATTCTAGCCATCTGTGTAAAGACTATATGGGTCCGTTAGGTTATTTATATTGTAATATTAGTTTTGAGTTTGTTACCGCGGTAAATACAATATACATCTCGCATTGTGTACAATAATATTACGACCGTAAACTTAGTTTGTAAATATGCAAAGAAACGTGGTATATATTTTAAACGTCAACGAAAATAAACAAATCGAGTGTTTATAACGCGTTTCTCATTTTGACATTATGACTATCTGTATATATAATCTGGTCTGAACGTTTACTTTAGAATAAACCTACAGAAAAACGATTGTATAATATTATATAAATGCGACTGTCACTCATATCTGTCAGTCACTATTGAGTAGCACGTTAAAAAAAACAACCAAGTGAAATAATAAAAAAAACAACTAAGACGAATTTTTGAAAATAATATATTATTATATTATTAGACCGTGTATTCGTAACGGATTCGCGTCCGCCTGTACGGGTGTCATTCTGATTCTTTTATGTACCACGGAATTATTATAATTTGGAATTATTTAATTCCGGTAATATTATAGTCCGTTAATGCGAGCCCATACCGGTGAATATTTTCTTATAGCGTACGATTGAAATGTTACTATACACGCCTTAACTGTACTTAAAGTAAAGTGAAGTTCATTTTAATATTATATTTTTTCATAAACCGCTCGAAATGTTTATTATAAAATTATTTCCCATGATCCACGTGCAATAATTTCGGACGTCTGTAGATATTTCGTCCACTGCCTCTTCAACCTCTTCACCCTTTTTCGTTTTCAACGCCACGGTCCATGCAAATTTAGTAAAACAATCGATAATACACAATCGATAATACATAAAATGTATCTATCCTCGATTTTCTCGGAAATACGCAATCATATCGATAAGGTCTGCTCGAAATAATATTTTTACAATACACATTCACCACCCGCCACATATAATTTTTCTTCGCCCGCCCATGCAGTTCTACGACGATATCGTTTCTATTCATTGCGGTATTTTTTACACAATTTAATATCGATTAATTCTTCGCATATAAATATAATTTCGTTGCGTACACTCGTATTTTACGACGATAATGACGCATACAATTATGTAATCTATAAACCAGTTCATTAGGGTCATCCCAGTAAATTATATATTTTTGTAAACGTATATTAACACGGCCAACGCCGTCGCCGGCGGAAAAATTTGAAAATTGTATTTCCGCCCGTTCGACACTCTTATCCGATCAGATATTTTAGTTTTATGAGCAGGCGAGTGAATCTGTTTTTACATTTTCAAATCATTTTGCGAATATCTTTTCGGCGTCTCGGCAATTAATAGTAATTCAACGAGACCATATGTTTCAGATTACTATAATCGTCTATATAATAATTACTTTTGCCGTCATCATTGAAAATGATAAAAACAAAATGTGTGTCGCATTCTTAATGAATTTTATTTATTTATCGCCCAATACAATAACACCACTAGCGATACGTTGTATTTTCGGGTCATACATTTTATCTAATCTGTTGCACGCCTTCGATCTAAGTCTCTCGACTACAATAGATACTTCGATTGACGGTTCTACATTACTATTACCGAACGAAACCGAGGGCTGGTGTACAGCATTGTTGTTTGCGGTGTTGTCGTCTTCAACGTGTGCTATAACACGTACCGGTACCAAATCTCATTGTATTGTTTGTTAAGTGAATTGATAATAGACCCAAATGTTTGACTTATTAATGTTTCCGTTTAATGCTTGCCGTGTTGTAATGCGCTATATTTATTTTTAATATTGTCTCTAATTTAAATAATACTCGTCAATAGTGCCTAAGAATATTTGTCTTTATCGTTGTTTACTTGATCACGGAAAAATGCAGATTATTTCAACACATTAATGTATTATATAACAACATATTTATCGAAACCACAGTATAATATAATATATAACAGTCGTTATCACGCTTGTCTTCTTCATTAATTACCACGAAATCAAATTTTCCGTTTCGCCAACATGTACAGAATTTTTAATATTCGAATATTTTTTATTGCCCAAACAGTGCTCGTCGTAAACATGTTTCAAATTAATTTCATTTTGTTTGAATAGAACGATAAAATTAGGGTTATCTTTAATAAACTGTTTGGTACACGTGATTACGACTATGTTAGATAATACATGTCTATCTGATTATGCCTATTGCGTGAAAAATATGCACGTACTATATTTTAATTATCAATTATTATATTGTTTAATATAAAAACAGAATTCGTCAACGCTTTTAACAAGGTTTCGTTATCAAGAACTTTAAATAAATTAACACCTTGCATTCGGCATAAAATTTCCTTTATCATAACATACTCGTATTTAGTCTCATCGAGAGTTTTCGAATTTAATACCGTTCTCATCATAGGCGCAATTAGGTGGGTGCTTAGTACCCCAAAACTATTTTTGAGTACCCTCAAATATATTTTTAACACAGGTTACTAATATATAGAGATGTATAAAGTTCTACGACGGTTTAAAATTATTTTTTACGCACGAAATCACTAACAGCATTTGGAAACAGCGATCCGTGTCTCGATTTTTTCCCAGTATAGCCCACAACGGTTGTCGGATCTGAGTAGATAAGACGGCGAACTCGAGTTTTTTCTCTTGTTCTACGATTCGCATATGATATAAATAACATTGATGAATTGTATATACGATCATATAATGTCGTTTATATGAACTAAAAGCGAGATAATAACAATAGTTAGACTAATAGCGGTGGGAATGTATTAAATACGTTAATAAGGAGGTTAGCGTAGAATTTAATATGCCTAACGATCAATTATGCGGACCGTAAACTAAAATGAAAAAACGATTAGCTCTAGGTCACACGTGAATAAAGGGTTTTGGCTCTAAGACGTACAGAGACCACGATATTGCATACGATAAGAGTAATTCACTCTCGCACCACCACAAAGTCAAACATTTTGTAGAATTATAATTATCAATTATATATTATAAAAAGTATATGGACATTATTTTTTTTAATAGAATAAAACAATAGCTAAAATAAATCTAAACAAGTGTAATAATTATTTCATTTGATTCGCTAATAATTTTATAATGTGTATATTATTGGGAACAATACTATAATATTGTGATTAAGTATCGATTAATACGATTATTCAACAGAAATATAGTATATATAATATGGACAATAGGAAATATTATTTTTAATAGAAATAATATATGATTTTTCTTATATTTACCAAATTACTTATCAACGCTGTCTTTGGGGATAATAAATACAACAACGAATATAATATATGTATTATTTAGAAATGTCCTGTATTTGACAATGTAATAATATAATAATAACATTACATATATTGAAATAACATTTACATATATATATATATATATATATATAAGTACAGTGTCGATGTTCGACGGAACGAATCGGGAGTATTTGTATTAATATAGCCGCACATCCGGTTCGTCGTGTGTATATATAAGGTGTCACGCGTGTGCGTGCCCGCGGTAAAGGTAACGGCCAGCACATGCAGGCCTCGGATGTTTCACCCTTGTACATGACGTCACACAGGTAATAAAATATTATGCAAAGATCAACGTTTATTTATGAAGGATCAACGTAAAAATAGCTAAATAATTTTTATTTCATGATATAAACAATTTCAATACGAAATTTTACATATCTTCCACTAATCTCTCCGAGGACCGAAGGGACAAATAAACGAAATAGTAACGTTCTGTCAGGTACCAACTTATAACTGGTAAAAAAATTACACATTCAAAAATTGTATTTTTTTACGTTTAATATGAAACTATATTTATTTAATATCATATAATTTGTATTTATTATTCTAAAAATAAAAGTTTTAGTTACAAATACTGAGTAAATTAATAATATTTGTTAATACATTTTAATTTTTAAGTGATAACTTTTAACGTCCTTCAATCTTAAACTATGGGTCTATGGCCTACGTGACTTGAGTCACGAGTCTCGACCACAAAAATAAATAAGTCATTTACATTTAGATTAGATTAATCTGTTTGTTAACCTTTTAACCTTTCATGCGTTACTTATTGATATAATTATTTTCATCTTTTATCTCTTAATGATATAATTTTACATTATCATATTATTTCTAGACCGATTTAATTAGAATATCCGACATCCGGGTATTAATATTGTTCTATAATTCTGTATTTTTAATAATTACAGAAAATATTTAGAATGTTGTATAAAATAATTAATAAAAATAATAACCACATAAAATAATAAAAATCGAATATTATCCATTTATTGCCCAGTGCTATAAATTATAGAATATAATGCAATTTTATAATATTATAATTTAATTGGGTAATTCATATTTTATAAAAATATAATATAATAGTAGAAAAATATTGTGATTTGGTGAACAGCATGGTGAATATTTGGTATCTTTTTAAAAATATCAATCATGTTCGCAAAAAATTTACAACACAAAATAAAATTCATTTTCATATAAAGGTGGGGGTCCATTAGGAGCCCAACACAACGCTGATTTCCATTTATTACTATATTTGACGAAATCGGTTCGTAATAAATTTACATGTGTGTTTAAATTTTGGATCAGATTGGTTGATTTTCTAACTAAATATAGCGCTTTGAAATAAGTTTTCGAAATGACTAATATTACCTAAAATTTTAGGTTTAATGATTTAAAAAACGAGATAGTCAATTATGGACATCCCTCTGAAGAATAAGTCAGATAAAGTACTAATAAGATTCAATTTGTTACGGAAAGCATGTATATAATAATCGGACCATTATTTATACACGAAAAAAAATTTTCAGACAATTAAAAACATATAAAATATTATAATATATTATTATACTAAAAATTATAACTTTAAAATCTTACATGCTTATAATTAAAAATGTTGACTTAAAATTTTCAAATATTTGATTAATAGATTGTTATACGTGTAGGCATCTATACAAGTTTCAAACCATTAAACCCTAAATTGCAGGTAAAATGTTTAAAAAAATTTCAAAGCACTATACTTAGTCAGAAAAAAAACAATCATTTTATAATTTTACCACAAGTGTTTATGACCTATTACAGTAGATTACTCAATAAAATTTTGAACTACCTACGATCAAAACTTATTTAGTCATTTTGAAATAAAAAAAATTGTTACGTAATGAATAATAACCAAAATAATAACGGTTAATTGGTTACCTAAATATAAGAGGTAAAAAAAATAATACATTCAAAAATTGTTTTATTTTTTTACGTTTAAAATGAAACCATATTCATATCATATATTTTGTATTAATTACTCAAAAAGTACTAGTTTTAGTTACAAGTGCTGAGTAAATTAATAATATTTGTAAATTTATTTTTATTTTAAAGCAATAACTTTTTACTGTCCTTCAATTTTAAACTATAGGTCTATGGTCTACGTGACTTGAGTCACGAGCATCGACCACAAAAGTAAATAAGTCATTTACATTTAGATTAGATTAATCTGTTTGTTAACCTTTTAACCTTTCATGCGTTACTTATTGATATAATTATTTTCATCTTTTATCTCTTAATGATATAATTTTACATTATCATATTATTGCTAAACCAATTTAATTAGAACATCCGATATTCGAGTATTAGTATTGTTCTATTATGCTATATTTTTTTTTTAATTCATACAAATATTATAATGTTATATAAAATAATTAATAAAAATAATAACCACATAAAATAATAAAAATCGAATATTATCCATTTATTGCCCAGTGCTATAAATTATAGAATATAATACAATTTTATAATATTATGATTTATTTGGGTAATTCATATTTTATAAAAATATAATATAATAGTAGAAAAATGTTGGGATTTTGTGAACAGCATGGTGAATATTTGGTATCTTTTTAAAAATATCAATCATGTTCGCAAAAAATTTACAACACAAAATTAAAATTTATTTTCGTATAAAACTGGGTGTTCATTAGGAGCCAGACGCAACGCAAAGCTGGTTTCCGTTTTTTACAATATTTGACGAAATCGGCACTGCTCCGCACCCTCCACGACGGACGATCGACCTAGTTGACGCCCAGCTTCATTCAGCTTGTATTAAAAGTACTTATTGTTTGTGATATAATAATATATGAACTTTGAAATCATTATTTAGGTAAATTTTTCGATTGTTTCAATTAAAAAATGCTACTCACTAATTAAAAGAGAATTTAATTAAAAATACATTAATTTATAAGATTTAAAAAAAAGTTTCAAAAAACAGTTAAAAACACTGAATATTTATGCCCATATATTATTTCAAATATTAAAAAAATATGATTGTTGTCAGCCCAAAATTATCGCGTGACGATATTGGTAAACGAGTTTTAATGCATATAATTATTAATTATTATTTGTGCTGGGTGTCTAACTTTAGTAAGCGTTATACCTATATCGCGATAGTGGGAAGACTCGAAATGATCGTCTCACTAAACTTCTTATCTTCATAATGTTTTATTTATGTATAAAGAATATTATCATATATCATTTATAATTATAAAATACAACACTTTTAAAATATAATATTAAATAAAATTATGAATATAATATGTTGGGCTCGAGACATATTGCATTTAAAATAATGAAGATATGCATGCAAAACTGCAAAAAAGAATACAAATTATTACTATACTATACATATTTTTTTTATTATATTACTATATGGATTAACAAGGAAAACGATGTGACCTGCTATAAGCTGTTTAATTTATGTTGCCGATGACATAATAGGTATAGTATTTTAATAGGTACCTGGAACCTACTATATAATTTCATATAACCACACATATTACATAGGTTGAGCGTTTTGTTACTTTGTCGATCTTCAACCGTATAATAGTGAAAATACTACTCTCTCGATTTTAATACGTAGTTATTCCGAAGATATGTTTTAAAATTCCAACCGATAAAATAAAATATTTATACCCATTTCTAAGCCGCAGATTGGACTTAGTCGATCAATAATTATTTGTCTAATAGTGTGGCGAGCTGCTTTAAAACATGGAACAATAATTTATTTTTAATATTTAATTTTAAAAAATTATAGAAATTTTACTATGAATTATATATTATAAAATGTATATGGACATTATTTTGTTTAATAAAATAAGGAATAGCTAAAATATACTTAAACAAGTATAATTATTATTTAATTTGATTCGCTAATAATATTATAATGTGTATATTATTGGGAACAATAATACAATAATATTGTGATTAAGTATCGATTAATACGGTTATTCTATAGAAATAAAGTATATATAATATGACTAATAGGAAATACTATTTTTAATAGAAATTATATATGACTTTTCTTATATTTATCTAATTACTTGTCAACGTTGTATTTGAGGATAATAAATACGACAACGAATATAATATATGTATTATTTAAAAATGTCCAGTATTTGACAATGTAATAATTTAATTATAACATTATATTGAAATAAAATTTACATATATATATAAATGAGTACAGTGTCGATGTTCGATGGAATGGATCGAGGTTATACGTATTAATATAGCCGCCCGTCTAGTTCGACGTGTGTACAAAATGCTACTGTATACTCATATACAAAATGCCGCGCGTGGGCCCGGTAAAGGTGACATGGAGGCCTCGGATGTTTCACCGCTGTATGTAACGTTACACAGGTAATAAAATACTATGCATATTTGTGTAGTATCAACGTAAGTAATTTTAATTTCATGATATAAACAATTGAAATACAAAATTTTATATATTTTCTACTTATCTCTTCGTGGACCGAAGGGACGAAGGAGGAACGTCCAGACTTGACCTTTACCTTTTATTTTTCCTTGATATTTAAAGATAACGAAATTAATTATTTATATTCAGTGGCGCCGGAGCTGGGGGGGCTGAGGGGCCATTTGACCCCCTCGTTAAATATGTCAGGGAGCAAATTATAATTTTGCCCCCTGAAAATTTGTCAACATAATTATACACTTAATACTTAAACATTTTAGAGTTGTAGTTTAAATTTAAATTACATTTTTATTATTTTTAATATTTATATAATATATTATGTAATAAAATTAATTTTGTAAAGTTGTATAACAAATAAAATTAAAAAATGTAAAACATTAAAATGGTTTTTAATTTTATATTCAAAATTGAATTAGGTAAAGACTATTAGTTTAATAAACAAAATAGTAATTAAATCTATTTTACAAAAATCAAAAAGTATTTGTATTTTATTTTAATATACTATATATAACGATTTTACTAAAAATTTTGCCCCCCACAAGAAAAATAGTTCCTACGCTTCTGTTTATATTTATTTATTTGAGGAGTATATTATGATACATACATTTGACTACTGCATAATGCTATGAAATCATAGTCCTATTTATAAGTATATAAATGACCAAAATTGTTTGATAACGTGTAATAACTAAAGTAATAACGGTTAGATAGAAACCTAAATAAAATACACATAAATCTGTTGAGTATTCACATAGGAAATTTATATGTGTGTTTGAATTTTGGATCAGATTGGTTGATTTTCTAACTAAATATAGCGCTTTGAAATTAATTTTCGAAATGACTAATATTACCTAAAATTTTAGGTTTAATGATTTAAAAATCGAGATGGTCAATTTTGGACATTCCTCTGAAAAATGAGTCAAATAAAGTACTAATAAGATTCAATTTGTTACAGAAAGCATGTATATAATAATCGGACCATTATTTATACACGAAAAAAATTTTTCAGACAATTAAAAACACATAAAATATTATAATATATCATTATACTAAAAATTATAACTTTAATAACTAACTAGATTATAATTAAAAATATTAACTTCAAATTATCAAAATATTTGATTAATAGAATATTGTGTAGGGATCTATATAATTTTCGAAAAATTGCCGGAAAAATGTTTAAAAATAATTTCAAAACACTATTCTTAGTCAGAAAAAAAAATCCAATAATTTTTCAAATTTTAGCACAAGTATATAGTATATAACATATTTGAGTTGGTAACTCAATAAAATTTTAAACTACCACGATCAAAACTTATTTAGTTGTTACAAATTTGTTGTTACCTAATGAATAATAACCAGAATAATAATATTTAGTTAGGTAACTAATAATATAACTAATAATAACTAAATAATATTAGGTAAAAAATCAAACATTAAAAAAAATTTTTTTTTTACGTTTAAATTAAAACAATATTTAATCAATATCATATAATTCTTATTTATTAATCAAAATATACAAGTTTTAGTTACAAATGCTGAGTAAATTAATAATGTTTGTAAATTTATTTTTATTATTAAACAATACATTTTTACTGTCCTTTAATTTTAAACTATGGGTCTATGGTCTACGTAACTTGAGTTACGAGTCTCGACCACAAAAGTAAATAAGTCATTTTCATTAAGATTAGATTAATCTGTTTGTTAACCTTTTAACCTTTCATGCGTTACTTATTGATATAATTATTTTCATCTTTTATCTCTTAGTGATATAATTTTACATTATCATATTATTTCTAGACCGATTTAATTAGAACATCCGATATCCGGGTATTAATATTGTTATATTATTCTGTATTTTTAATTAATACAGAAAATATTTAAAATGTTGTACATAATAATTAATAATAATAATGAATCACATAAAGAAATAAAAATCGAATATTATCTATATGTTGCCCAGTTCTATAAATTATAGAATATAATGCAATTTTATAATATTATAATTTAATTGGGTAATTCATATTTTATAAAAATATAATATAATAGTAGAAAAATATTGTGATTTGGTGAACAACATGGTGAATAGTCGGTATCGTTTAAATTGTTTTACCTATTTATAAATAATATTCTATTATATATTAGTAGTTATAATATACAGATTTTTAAAATACAATATTATAAAAACTACTGGTAAAATATGTAGGAAACGGGACTTAATGCAAAAGATGAATACAAATTATTGATATACTATAAATATTTTTTTATCATAATACAATACGGACCAATAATGAGACGGATGTGCCCTGCTATCTAATCTGTTTAATTAATGTTACCGATGACATAATAGTTATAATATTTATAATAGATACCTACTGTATAATTCCATTTGACCATATATAGGTTGAGCGATTTGTTACTTTATCGATCTTCAGATGTATAATAGTGAAAATCCAAAACTAGTTTTTCGATTTTTGTAACGTAGTCGTTCAGAAAATGTATTTTAAAATTCCATTCCATAAAATAACATATTTATATACACGAATTTCTACTCATTTCTAAGCCAAATCTGCTATCGATCAATTATTATTTATCTAACTGTTGATTATAATTTCTATCAGTGGTGTGGTGAACTAATTTAAGATATGAAGCAGATATTTATTATTAACCACGTTCTCCAAATTTTAATCATCAATACATACCTAATTCACTCGCAACAAAAGTTTATAATATAGGTATATAATAATTTATGGTATATGTTTATATACAAATTATTAGACTTACAACATTGTTTGTATTAAAATATTACTATTTATTTGATCCTAATTACTTTTTTATTCATATCACCTAGTACCCACCTAAAATTTTGAAGGAGCAACTGCTTCTTAAATACCTTTTCACCACGTTACTGATTTGTATAGTAGTCTCGATGATATTTAGTGGACACGCGTTTAGACTTATATTTTATTATTATTAAATATAATATATATTTATATTGTAACCGTAAACGTAATGATATCGAACGTTTTAACAGTATTATAGATATTCAACACCGTCTAAAAGACGATAATAATATAATTTATCAATATTATAATAATACACATAAATCGATAACGTCGAAACTATTGCGGGATGCGGATACTGTCATACGCGTTTTCCCCTTATTTTTGAGAAATACCACATGTTAAACAATCTGTCTGTCATTTACAGATAGTATATTTCGTTGATACGAGTTATTTAGTTTTTTAAATTATTAAAAAGTCATAATATTATAGTATCCAATCGACCGCGTGGGTCATCGAACATTCCGGACACAGCGGAAGATTTTATTTCGAAGCTAGAAAACTTGTACGGAATCAAATTTGATCAGGTGAGTAAATTTTTTTATATTTTAATATTAGTCACAATCATATGTAAACGTAACTGTTATAATATTTTGTGTCAAATAACAAAATTAATTAAACAGTTATAATAAAAAATTTGATATAAATTTAAAAGAACAATTTTAGCTTATAGTTCACGGTAAATATATCGTATACATTTAAAAGTTTTTTTTTTTTAGTCTCAGCCGAAGGTTAATTGTTTACAATAATGTTTTTACTAAAAACAATATATATTCTGATCAAACGTAAATATTTGTTAATTTCTAATATAAAAAATATTTGAAAGAAATGAAAATAAAGTACCTAAAATAATATAATTTTTTTTTTTTTTAATAATAATTTATAGTACCTACCTAATCGTTACATAAACGCAAATTTAACATAGACAACTATTATCAATAAATAATAAATATTCTTTTAAATATTTTTTTATTTAGATAATATATGCAATACAGAATTGTATGAACACTTTTCGGGAAATAAATAATTATTTTTAAATATAATTTAATAACATAAATAATATTTAAACTATGAAATATGATATTTAAATGAACATTCATTACGTGAAAATTTATTAAGATAACTATTCTATAATAATTATTTAACTAACCGAATGACATATAATGTATACTAATGAACCAATTCGCGGTAGGGCTGTGTAGTATTGTAGTAATATTATAAATCAATTCATAATGTTATAGTGATTTTTTTCGATTGAATAATTTTAAAAATTTAGATGTCTGACGTATTAAAAAATAATAAATACGCAGCTGTATTAATATCATAAATTTATATTTATAATCAGTTTTTCATATATACGAGTCATTACTTCTAAAACTTGACCGCCTATATATTTTATGTTGTTTCTTCGGGGTGGTGTACAAATAAATAAAATAATATCAAAAAAACATATAAAATGGGCATTTTATAAAACGATACGCATATTCAAGAAATAGTATTGTACTCGTTTCGTGTAGATATTTTGATGCGTAGTTACAATATAGTACAATATATAAAATCTACTGCGTAGTATAATACGATCGTTTTGTGTTACACACAATATCATATTTTTTTTTTCCATTAGTATGAGAGGCGAAACCGGTTGGAATGTTGGATGGTATATGTGCGTATTAACATGACACACCCTCTCACGGCCGGTCGAAGGTTTATAAGAGGGTAGATTATATTATTATTTTATGTTTTACTACTTAACCCAACCACCTGCTCATTCCACACGTAGACAATATTATATTATTTATTTTAAAAGTCGTCTCTGGAATGTACATCGCCAAACAACAGCACATTATTGAAGACATTCCAAGAAAACGACAAACGAATCGAACATATATTATATACACCATCTACACGTGTAGGGACAAAACACAATTTATGACCTTATTCCGAACAGTTTACTTAGAATTATGTGAAACACGTGCAGCAGTATCCATTTCACATTATAATTTTGTATCTTTTATATGAGACAAATAAATAAGGATTATTTCGACGTCTACATCATTGCAAAACATATATTCATTTACTGATAAAGGAAAAAATCTAAAATTTAAACCTCCGGATATACTTTCTCTGTGTCTAATTAAATATTTTAATTTTTATAATTTAACATTGTATTAAATTACTCGATTCATATTATATTTATTATATATAACTCATAATACTCGATTTCATAAATAGCAACTGCGAGCAAGTTTTCAATTTTTTGATATAACATGAATAATAAATTAGAATAATACGTAATTATACACAACAAATTAATACAATGGTCATGTTATACTATATAAAAATAAAATATATAAAAAAAATATATAAAGTAAAAATGAAGCTTAGATATGTGATAAACTAATTTATTTAGATTAACATGCATTTTTTATCATTACACTAATTAAATTACATTATTACATAACTGTCTGTGTTAGGCATAAAGATAATTAAATAGTCGTTTAGATAATATGTTATTATCGAATATAATATGTTTAAATGTTATCAAGATGAGTATAAAGTCAGAGAAAAATTAAGAATATATTGAAAAAATTTTGTATATGACCAATTAATTTCTACATAATTGACTATATTACTGAAATAATTATATTACCTATATTTTAAATGTATTTATTCCTAATCCAAATAATTTGAGCAGAGTTAATAAGAGAGGAAATTGTCATATCAACATACCAGTTGAGAACATAGATATTTTTATTATTGTGAATCAATAACAATTACATTCAAACGGGTATATTTTTATGTTAGAAGGAATGTCATACATATAATTGTTTTTGAGTGAACCATAGTGTGTACTTGAAACTACGTATATATACATTTAGATTAATTTCTTAACTAATAATACACAATTATTTGATATTTTTTTATTAAAAAAAATATAATCGTGTTATCACTCGATTATATTTTACAAACATTTTTAGATAATTAATTCCAGTTATAATAATATGGAACTAGGCATACATCAAACCTCACGTTTTTATATAATTTTAATGTAAAAACAATAAAAATGTGTAGTATTAATTTTTATTAAAAAATTAGAGGCCGACCTTAAGTAGTTAAGTGATAGATATAGTTTGGTTAGTCAACGAGTGTGATCGTGTTTTTACGGAAAAATAAAATGATATAAAAATGATTCTATTTCTCAGTAGATCATTGAAATTGAAACGATTTTTCGTTTGTTCCGAACAGATGGCCGACACACGTTATCGTCGCAACGAGAACAGCATCGTCCCCAAGGATGATGCTGACGTGACGGGACGCGGTTATAAAATGGCGGACAGATACGCTGCTTACATTCCATCGACACGGCCGAACGTACGGTTATCGTGTACGGTTTGCCAGTTGTTGCAGCCGATAATGGAAATGGAGTCCCACGCACCGTCCCGTTCGTATAGGCAAGGTGCCGGTGACGGTGTTAGGGACGTTCGAAGGGATGGCAGCAATAGCGAAGAGGTTGACGTTGAAGACTACCACGTGGTCGATGACAAATCGAACGAGATACCGCGGTTCATGTCAAACATGCACGACCACGCACGCCGTCGATAATAAATTAATAATAATTATATTATATAATAATTAATTATATTATTAAATTAATAATAATTATATTATCATCGCACTGAAAATCATCGTCTTTTCACTATTAATTTTATATTAACATTCGTAATATGTTTATAACATCAATAATCGTAATATAATATAATTATATATTTTTTTTTTTCAACATAACGATGATATACGAAAAAAATTTTGGGTTAATATTACGTATCATATTTTAATAGTATCACGATAATACATTATTAAGTGATTATTTTT
The DNA here is from genome assembly GCA_013282895.1 of Eriosoma lanigerum. Taxonomy (NCBI): domain Eukaryota; kingdom Metazoa; phylum Arthropoda; class Insecta; order Hemiptera; family Aphididae; genus Eriosoma; species Eriosoma lanigerum. The sequence continues at coordinate 41,411,304 of CM023360.1, forward strand.
AAAATTTCGAATCTGTGTTGTTCGTGGACATTATGGTGACAACGAAAACGATTTAATAAAATAATATTGAAACCCTAAAATTCTGTACTTCAGGATACTATAATGTACCAACGTGGCAGTACGTTCACACCAAATAATTATCAATTATAATGATAATTTTAATTTTATCGATCAATAATGCGATAACTCGTATTTGTTTTATAACGATTATTATAAATTATATTATTGTAATATAATATATTACTGCAAAAGTCAATAATTAATTTAAATGTTTGTTCTCTTTTACCTTTCCAAAAATATGTCATGAATTATGAATAAAAAATAGAAATTCAATTAATTCAAATCTTGACACGTAAAGAGCTTGAATATAGTTCTTGTTTTGAATTTTTCGGTTGAAATTGCTCCAGAGTCTATGTAAAAATCGTGAATACCAGCGAATCGATCTTAAACCCCCGTGCATAGAACAATGTGTTTAAACCACTCCTACGGGCCCGACCCTGGACCTGAATAAAACTATAATAATTAATGTTATAATTATTTTTATCGATGATTACGATATATAATTGTTAGAGTCTAATCCTTAGATCGTCAACATTTCTTAAACCGATCAGAACGGGTTTTTTGTTTAACCAGACTTAACGCATAAGTATTTTATATAATTTATTCGTAGAATGCGTATTACGTCGTTTCTGTAAAAACTCGTTTCCAGAATTTTACCGATTGGCCATTATATTTTCTTAAAACATATATTATATTTTACATAATATGTAATCGTAAGACAATCTTCGTTTTCGTTAAAAAAATAAAAATAATAATAATAATAATAATAAATACAGGTATATGTCTCAGATAACCAGTTTACGCACTTCGGTAGTTTAAAAAAAAACTCTGTATAAAAAATCAGATAAATATCTGTAATACAATATATTATGTATATAGGCATAATAATACGTATATCATCGACTTTCTTTTTTCCTTGTAAACCTATTATGTGCAGTTCTTTACAACACTGCCGTTGTCCACAGAATATATTATAATATTATACGTATACTACATATTTTTTAGTATGTGTTCAATCTATAAATCGTATTTTTTAAACCTAATTTCCCGAATTTTTCTGTCAAATTAAATATATATTTTATTACGAGAAGCGATTGAGTCTACGTGTTCGTCATCTCAAACCATTGTATAAGATTAGGCAACATTATCATATATTATAAAAACTAGTTTGTGTGTAGGCTTATTTAAGTCTACCTATATGAATAAATTTCGGGTTTCGAATATATTAATTCTCGTACGTCGCGATGATCACACACGATTTTAACTAGATTTTTTATAACAAGTATTTGAAAATGATACTTATATGTAAATAGAAAAATTATAATGCTTATTTGAAAGACATTTTATCGAGTTTGTATATAAATGTATTTAAATTTGTGTGCGTTTAATCAAAAACAAAAGTGGGAAGGTCGATTTCGTCACTTCTGTCCTATAATAATTTGCTTACGTTTTTTTATTTTAAGCAGTATATGTATTTTTTTTTTTAAATTTGGATCGTCAATGCGCGGTAACTACTATAATTATTGGAAACAAAACTATGCCAATTTATTAATACCAGAAATTGCATTTTGTTTTCGTAATAGATATTAAAATAATATTACTTATAATTTATGTTTAATATACTGTATGTTTAGATTATACAGTTTAATAGTAACTTCTCACTAACTTATTAATTAACAATTAATAATTCAAATTAATAAATCAATTATTCAACACCAATACTTTATATCGTATGCTACACAATATGCTCACCATGGCTTCATTTGACATACAATATGTAATCATTAGTCAACGTCACAGAACTTTTAACTATATAAATAAAAGTACTAGAAAAATACACTAATATAGTAATTTATTTACTTTGTTTATATTATTAATTTATATTGATATGTATGTATATTAATATAGGTTTATAACATAAATAAAAGAGCCAAGGCTTCGATAAATAACAAGTGTATAAAATTTTTGCTATTTTATCTTCAAATAATGTAAAACACAATCCTCTCAATAGGTATTTAATTTTATATAGAAATTATTGTCTCTAGAAATCATGTATAATATATTAAAGTATAATATTATTTTAAAAATGTTTTGTATATACCTATATATTATATTTGTTATTTATTTAACGATATAAGTAACCCTAACCTTAGGTATACTACATATACTGATATTCTATTCAGAATTCGTATTTACGGATTAGAGCAGGTATACCTTAGATTCTCAGAAACGACGACATTTGGACATTGAATAAGCATCATTATTATTATTATTTGTTATGGTCACGTACGGTAAAATCGTGTCGTGCTTGAACATTATATTATAATGTAAGTAGACATTTAACTCTGTTATATATTAATTTACAATAGATGTCCACTCATTTATCTTCTATACGTTATTAAATTATTTGAATTTTGTATTTAAAACAATTAATTAAAAAATATTGTTATTTAAATTTTGTATGTATTTTAATAATAATTTGCTTTCGGTTTTTAATTATAAGCTATTTTTATTTATTAATTTTTGAAATCGTCAATTCGTTTCATGACAAAATTTCACGTCGGTATTTACTATTGTTGGAAATATATTATATATTTTATAATAATTTACTGAGTTTTACAGTAACACAGTTCATAGTGATTTTTCTCTAACTTACTTAACAATACTATTTAACTTTATACTTTATATCTTATGCTACACAGATCACCTATGACTCTACTTGATATGTGATATGTAGTCAGCGTGATCGGACTTTTAATTATATTAAAAAAAAGTATTAGAAAAATATGCGAATATAGTTATTTACGTGTATATTGAATAATAGAAAGATTTTGGAAAATGTATTTTTAATTCATGTACACGAGAAACTTACGTAATCTGTTTCTCGTCATTGTATATGAAAACGTGAATAGTTTTTCTCGTACCTATACAAAAATAACAAATATAAATCAATATTAAACAATTATTGGTGGTAATTCTGCATTGTCTCAATAAGTGGACGACTATATTTTTATAAAATTACTTCCAAATAAAATAAAATACAATATTTGCAAAAATATTAATTTTAATATTAATAACGGCTTAACTAAGTTAAAATTCAATATTTATTAATTTGCAATTCATTCCTCTTCAAAATTATAATATAACTCAATATTTTTTTAGGCTTTAAAAATTATAATGGTGATATAAAGCATTAACTAACCATTTTAACTAATATATTTATTTAGAAACAATAAATTTACAGATAAAATATATAGTTGTAAATTCTTAAACTTTCTTTAAAATAATTGTGGGAAATTAGTTTCCTTATAATGCCGATGGTTCGGTGTCGATTGAATAAAATAGAAGGCCAACTTCACGAATAATAATTATAAAAATATAATATTACAAATGTATATTGGTTATCAAATAATAGGTATAAAAACGAGATATCATCATAAATATTATGTAAAATTTAAAGATTATTATTCCTTAAATATTTTACATTATATAATATATACCATTTCGGTTTATTATTATACAATATAACTACAGGTACCTACATTGTCCATTAATCGTCTTTCACATACGTTTTATACTCAATAAACACATTTATTATACATTGTAGTCATATAGACTCTCGAACAGGCCATTAAATGTACATTTTTATGACCTATGTTCTCTTCTTTACCATGTTTGACCCGGCGGCTTAAAAAGACCCCGTCGCTAGAGGGCTTTGTTTAATTTATGTGATAAAAAAGTGAACATATACCGAACGTCATTCGACTACGTTAAAAATACGAGAAAGAATTTATTGTGACATATCACAACCCAATCATAATTAATGTTTAAAGTCAGCAGGAATGAAGTATATTATAAAAAAAAAATCTACTTAGGACTATACAATTTTTAAGAGTATGCCAAACTCAATTCTATAATGAGAAGTATAAAAACAGAAAAAGGTTTTAAAAACGTTCAAATAGTCAACTGATATTTCTTCTAGAATCTGTTTTATAATAATCTAAATTAATAGTCAATATTTGACAAGTTAACTAAATTTTTTAAAAAGTACTACAATTGAACTTTTAATTATTAGTTAACTTTATAACTCGTTAATATCTAGCTTTGCTAAAAATTATTTTATTAGTTTTGCAATCTTTGTAATTTTGTTACTTAAACGTGACGTAAAATAATAATCATTTTGAAAATTCATAATGTCATACATAAAAGGAAATTAAAAACACATTTAAATTAATTTTCAAACAACTATATACAGTTTCTAGATACTATATAGCTAGTGATTTCCTGTTCCTGACTAGCGTTAATTAAAAAAAGAAAAAATGCTATACACAAATTATCATAAAATATTAAAACGTTATATTATAATATTTGTCGATTTTACGAGTTAGCTTAGCTTAATTAAAAATATAAGAGGTATGTTTCTATTAATTTTCGTTATTTACATAAAAAAAATATATTTATATACAATATTATAATAGAAACCTGTTGTATCTAATAGCATATTATATCTTATACAAGGGCGAATGAATTTCATGTTAAAAAAATCGGTGGAAATGACTTATTAAAAATAAGTAGAAATTCTTATCAGGTTGTAAAATTACACACAAAATATTAAGTAATACATTACTAAATTAATTTTATTTCACAATCACAATATTTTTGTAATATTAAATTTAATTTTTACAGAATCGTAAATTTTAAATTAATTTAATGCTTGGTGGTAGGTAGAAAATATTATGGTGGAGGTTTGATCCTATATTGATATTTTATATAATATTAAATTATAATTATATTATAATTTAATTACTCATGATGTTGAATCACCCAATTATTGTCTTTTTTTCTTACTATAATGATATGAAGTATTTATTAGAATTGGGTATTATTCAATCAATCAGACATTTCTGTCCGCGACGAGGATACTTAATACAGGGTGAATTTGATTAAACTTCACGAATACTTATATAATATTATACTGTACCTATAGCGGGTAAATTATTATTAACGTACATATATATATATATATATATAATTTTTTTTTAAATTAGTTTAATAAATATTTAAATTGTATAACGAAAAATAATAGTCTATTATATGTTTTTACGACACATTTTATATCGGTTTGATTATGGGAAAAAGGTCTAAGCTCATAGAAAATAATTTAACAATACTTCACATTGTAATACTATTGATAAATATTTAATTTAAAACAAAGATAACATTAAATATAAACCAAACCAAATCACAATTCATTTGATACAGAGGCTAAAAAAGTGCTCTGAAATGTGTAACCTTTAGTCCCTATCTGAAATACACCCATTTTTCATTGTTATAATATTTAAAATATTTATTAACAATAAATATCATTGTATACGATATTAAATACATACTTATAATATAGGAGTTTAATTACTCGACTAAATTACTACATACGATTAAAATAGTTTTCAACTTCTTTAAAACTATTTCCTATTTTTTTTTAAACTACCTATAGGGCTATAAATTTAATGAAAATTTCTAGTTTCTTTATTAAATCAGGTAAATTAGATAAATGAAATCGAATTATTGATAGACTAACCTATAATAGATTATGAGTGTATTAATTTATGTAAAAGTGTATATCAGTTAAATAAAATGTAAATTTATCCATAAACCAAGCAATTTTGGGTAAAATAAAATTTGATTTATTTAATTTATTTATATGAAATATTATTATTAAAATTTTATGAAATTTCATATTAGTCATTAGATTAAAAATATAAAGTGTATAATGATTCGGTCATTAGAAGTAAGTAATATTTATCTAATTCGTTATTCTTGTAAATAATTGTTATTTCTTGCTTTAATCTTTGTTTTTTTAGGTACTAATATTATTGTAAAATATATTTTTGTCAATTTGTTACTTAAAAAAGCACTTATATAAACATGTATATGTATAGACACGACCCATGCAGTGGAGATAATATTATTATAGTATAATAAAAGACCGAGATTGATTCACGATATAAAATACCTATTTTAATATGTCTACAGTTTGACAGTAAAATTATGAGATTAAATTTTAGTTTCACATACCTACCTAATTGAATTTTAATGTATTTTTGTCAGAGGCCATTATATTATTTTATACCTAGTCATCCCGCAGAGAAACCGGCTTATAAGATTGTACAAGTTTTTAATTTAGTAAAATATGACAATAGGTCATTAAAATAGATGACGGGCGTTTATAATATACAATTATTAATCGTGGTTTTAACCCTCGAACCTTCTTCTGCCTTGACCAGGATTGTGTTGCGTCATTATAAATTATTACGCTAGTAACAATATATTAGTAACATAATATTGTATTTACGCTCAACCGTGACTCTACACGTGGAGATGTGTAAACGTTGTTTAAAAATGGACTGGTAAGACGGATATCTACCATGACTCGGCGGGTACCTTTATAAAATAATATGATTTATTAACTTTTTACTAATTTATTATTGTTATGTATTGTTATGCGGGTGGTGAGAAAAATACATACTGCGTGTTACTTCAGCCCGGGTCATTACTTTTCAATTTATTTGATTATATTTTCTTTCTACTTGTTGCTACACACGGTCGAAGAATTTCGATATCCCGCTTTGTAGGGATCCGACGACCGGCACAACCACCTGTCGGCTATCCAAATAATATTATATTGTTTGCCTCACGTAGTTCACAAACGTGCCGACAACAATATATCACACAGATAATATTATAAAGAAATGGATAGACCTTCCCAAAAGGGGAAATAATAAAAAAAAATATATATATATTTATCGTTAATCCACCGTTTTAGTGTAAAATGTAATATGAAAATAATATTATATTAGGCATGACTAAACACAGTCATAAAATAGTAATATAATATTATGGGCGTAAAACTATAATAAATACTGAAATTATTATTGTTAAATACTAATAACCTTTTAAGTTCTGTTAAATTGTATGTGTATAAAAATTTTTTATACGAATTTCTCAAAAGTTTTTATTTATGAGAGAAAAAAACTACTGAAAAATGGCTGAAAATTGATAAATTGACGGTTTTCGTTGTTTTGAATTTTTTTATTTCATGATAACTCCTTGAATTTAAAATATAAAACTACCAAAAAATCACGGAAAAAGTAATTTTGACAAAATTTATTTTAGATATTTATGATAACTAATGTAGTGTTTAACGTAGGGACATGAAATTTTTTTTTTGAGTATTTACATTGATAATTTACACACGTAGTTTAATTTTGGAATGAATTATCAGTAAAATATAATGTAATATATTAAGTTTCTCTCAGAATCATATTTTCTAATGCAATATTATATTGCATTTAAATCTTAATTTAAATAAATTACTAATTTTTACGAAGACCGAAGGGACGAAGGAGGAACGTCTAAAATCGACCTTTTCGCTCTTTAGATATTTTTTTTATAAAATATTTAGTGGGATAAAAAATGTGTGTTGCAAAAAGGTATGAAAGACTCTTTACTTTACAAAAATGCAACTGTTTTAATACACATATTTTTTTATCACTCTTTATATTTCACTGTATATTTATTCGAATTTTACTTTTGACATTATACATTTTATATTAATATGTTTTTTATGCGGATGATGTTATTCTATAAAAGTCTAACGGAGATATAAATAAGTAATTATTAGAGTAAAAATTTAAATTGCAATTGCGTGTGTTATAATATGTGTAGTTCATATTATACCAATAGTTTATTATATAAATTCCGTAAGCATTTATAATATCGGCATTTTGTGGCTATTTGTGTATATAGTTCGATTGAAAACTATTATAAATTCATGGAAATTACCAAACAAGTACATATTCCAATTTAATTAATAGGACGTCTTACAACATCACAGCCGAGTTGAACTTAAATCAATGTGTTTATAATGAATTCAGATACAGTTAAACAGACATAGTTTTAATAAAATTGAATCTTTATTTAAAGCGGATATCATCTATATTTCTGAATGTACTGATATGAGTTATCAAATTATTTTAATATTTTAACAACGATTTGCAAAAAGTTTTTTTCAATATTAAAATTTAATAAAATAACAATGTTCAATTAGATAGATATTTGATTTCATTAATAGGTACTAAAATGATCGATAATATATAGAATTAAAATATTTCGGGTTATCGTTTCAACAACCCAAAGTATAATTTTATATTATATTTGTAATAATATTTTAATAGAAATGAAATTATATAACATTATTGAAATAATCAATAAAATAAATCTATTTATATGAAATATCAACGGCTGCGATTTTGTTAATTTTTGTTATCGGAATACTTCGATCTCATTCTATAATACGTAGGGATTTTATATAATATATATAATAATTAATTACAATATATTATTAAAATACATAAGTATTTATGTTTTTAATTTAATGTATAATTATATAACTATATAATTTATATAAAATATTTATAACTGTAGGTTTATATCGACTTCTGGCACCCTGTATAATGGAGTATGAACATAATATAGTACTTATGATCTACGAAATATATACATTTTACGATATTAAACATTATTTGTATTATATGAATAGGTAGTCATTTTTATACGGATCTGATCGCCTGTAGGGTAGTTCATAGCTAGCAAGGTTACCTAACATTACCAATGAATTTATAAGCAAAAGAAATAAAATAATTATATATTATTATGATCGTTCACAATAGATAGATCGTTAGATAGATAAAGAGAAGTATTTAAGGGGAAAGGGGATTTTTGACAAGTTTTACATGGAAGTTATAAATTTTAAATTTAATAAAATCTTTGTAATTACTTTTTTACTTTACTTTTCTTACATTTTTAATTCGTTTATATCCTAAAAATTATTACGACATTCGATTACCAACAAATATAACAATAACAAATTAATTTGCTTATTATGAGGTCGTTTCATATAATATAAATTATTCATTTTTTAATATTTAAAAAACAAGATTATAATAATAATATAATTATCGCTACTTGAATTTTGTTCAGTTCTATGGAATCGCTATTTTCTCATAGAATTGCTCTAGTGTGTTCAAAGAAGTTTTATACGCTACATTGGCTATAAAAGACAGCAAAAAACTAGTAATTTTACTTGCGTTGATCCTAAATTATATCCAAGTCAGCCTTAATTTAAAATCTCCTGCTTTTAGATGCAATCGAAATAACGTATATTTCACGTCTAAACTATTAAACGATAGTATATCTTGTCCCGAGTTCTTGCAACTAATATATATTCATGTCCCTCAATATCTGTCTCGTTCTTGTTCAACATTTTGCAATAATAACTGACCGCACTTTATATAGATTTAATAACCCTATTGATCGCATCTCTTGTAAATGCAATAAATTAGTTAAGATCTATTACATGTAAATTACCATCAATTACCCGTCATCCATATTGTAATTATATTATTTAAGTTGTAAATTAATTATTTCATATTGTATTTTAAAATTAAAAATTATTATTTATTATTACGTATTTAACGTTTATATTAATAAACAAAAAAAAATAATAAAAAGCCTATTAAACTTAAATAGTAGAATTTTTAAAGTATATTTTTAGTTTTAAATATTTTTATAGTTACCCATGCTTTATAATTAATAATAAGAAAAAAATCATTTTGAACGGTTAATATTTATACCCACATATCTTATCGTTTTTTTAATTCGTCTTAACAATAATTTATTGTCATTATAATGTATATTTTCGAATGCGTTTTCATTTAAAGCAATAAATATTAATAGTAAGTATACGAGTTATACCTATTTAACATATTATTCCGTTTTCAACTATTTACATATTATTTAAATATATATATATATATATTAGTTTGCGAGGTTACATTTTGTTTTTATAATTATAATAATATAACGCGTATATACCCATGATTCGGTATATACCAATATACCAATCTACATAATATTATAATACCTATATAAAGTATGTCTAATACGATTATAGGCAGTTATTATTATTATTATTCTGAATCGATTTGATTTAATTTATTCATGTATTCATTTAAAAAATAAAAATAAACCACTATATTTTAATATTATACCTATTATATAATATTATACACGAAGTGTTAGAAATAATTTTTGATTTTCTTTATTTTACTGATTATTATTCAGCTGTCCAACAGCGCACGGAATAGTTAACCTTAAGTGGTCTCGACGTCTGGAATTAATGTGACGCCAACATATACCTATAAAATAGGTAGGTATAATATATATTATATTCGTTTAAAAGGTTTTCGTGTTAAGCACATTTATATATGTGTGTGTTTGCCGTCGAGACGTCGTTTTTATAATGTTGACATAATGACATATGCGATACGTTGTATAGATTATATTTATGGTATGTGTGTATAGGCATCGCATATTATCCTCGGGTACGGTATTATAATACATGGCTATATAACGAGGTATATACTATTTTTTGAACGTGAAATTCTCGTATTATATATTATTTTAGACGTGTATACCTGTTATACAAGTTGATCGGTATTTTTCGGTATAATAATGACGGTATACGTTGTTTATTAACATATTCGTTTGGAATACATTATATAAATTATTAGGCCGACCATTCTCGTCTGTACGAGCGCGACGGGACATTAAACGAAATCCTGGGCGAGAACTAAAAACGTGTATACTATATAATATATTATAATGTAAAAGGACTTACAGTCGGTATAGAAAGAAATAGAAAGATAGATACAATTTGATAAACGATGGTTCGCATATTATAACGCTATACAATTTAACATATTAGTGTACAAAAGCAATGGTCCTGTATCGTCATTATCGTTATTTCGATCGCCTCACGCGTTATTCAAACAGATTGGAAAATAAAACACAAAAGTATTTCTTATATTATATGACTGCCAAGAGCATTTTTTGTTGTTTACTGTAAGGACGAGATGGTGCATTCGAGAATGTGGGCGTGGTGTTTTTTGGGGTGCCGAAGTTGTTTTTCTTCTTCGAAATAACGTACGAACAATATAATAACGTAATATTTTCGTTGCATTATGTCGAAATCATATTTAATGGTCTACGTACTGGTAGTTTTATATACAGGGTGATTATTTAATCTATAGCGTTATACGCTGAGTACAAGTCTACAACAATATAATTCTTGGTCGGTTTAGTTTGGTTAGTTTCGGTTTATTTTTAAAAAATGTACACCGACATTTTTGACACTTAATATTTTGTTTAATTTAACATAATAAAATATATGAAAATCAATAATATTATTGTAGCCTGATGATAAAAAATTAATATACATAACGTACATTTTTGTAAAATAAATATAATGTGTATTATCAATAATATTACACATAGCCGAATAATTTTAATTGTAAATTAAGACGACGTTAATAATAATTTTTGAATTGAAACTAGAAATTATGTGTTTCATTGTAAATATCCAATATTTTTGGTTATCGTTACCAGTTTTATAAAAACATTTTTAAGATGTGAGCTTTATGAGAAAAAACGTGTTTTTATTATGTATTGTATATAAAAAAAAAACAGTACAAATATTTTAAGAAAATACAAATACCTATAATGTCCCTACATAGATATTAATAAAGAAAAAAAAAATTAAAGATGCGTCCAAATATTATTAAGTATAGCAGATCATCAACATATTATTAATAATCGATTTTTAAATCATTAACATAGCATTCGACCATGAACAAAATATTATAACGATTGCCACGAGAAAGGTTCATAGTTAATAATCTATAAGAAAAATAACATTTTTATAAAATGAATAATTTTGTATATCATTATATCAATATATAAAATGTAATTAATTTTTTTTTCGTCGGTGTACTAACAGATGTTGCTGAGATTTGAAATATTTTAAAAATACGTCTTGAAAATGATTATCATTATTTTTGTAATAGAATAATGTTAGAAACGACACTATTCAAAACACAGAACACTATACACACGCACATGGTAGTAATAAAATGCGTTTACTCACTGTGGCTTAAATACCACCTGCCTTTGGGTCCATTGAATAAATAATGAAAATGTCTTATAAAACCAAACATAATTAAAAATACAATATTTATATTTATATTATTAAAAGTCTGGCGAACAGAAAAATTAATTTTAAATTCACTAATCATATCGTATTATTGTATATAATATATTTGGTTATATAACAGTAGTTTTTAAATAATATAGGGCCTCAAATATATTTTATGACTAAGTGCGTTACAAAGTTTAGACATTATAATTGATAGTGATGAGAAAGATTTTCTGTGTGATTGCATACAATTTACAACCCCTGTAAAATTATCGTTATATACCAGATTTTTAATGACTTAAAGGGAATATAATGTGTAAGTATAAACTATCGACATTGTTATGTACAGAATCATAATAATATAGTTTACAGGATGAGTCTCGATTATTAATAACAATTGATCCATTATTTCTACCCAAAAATTGTTTTTACACATTAGAAAAAAAAAAAAAAAAAAAAAAAAACAGTCAGTCATGATATTCATAATATTTTGATTCAAATCTTAATTATAATATAACACTAATTTCTCCGAAGATCGAATAGACGAAGAAGTAACATCTAAAATCGTCCTTCCCGCTTTCTTTTAGTTATATTTTAATATTAAAAATTGAAGTAATATTATTTCAAACGACGCATGACGACGAAACGTGAATTAGATACACGGACGCTACCTATAGGTTACCTCCCACAGTACAGCCTATAAAGTGCCATCCCACTTTTTGACTAGTAGATGCTTTGGGAACCGCGGTAGTGGTATACACACACCAGTCACCCTTATACGAATATTAGACCGTAGTTTTTACGGGTTCAGTTTATTTTTTGTCGGTCTAATGTCCATCAACACAGCATCTCACACTGAATAATATATATTTATATATACCATATATACAACCAACTAAGTCGAACAATCGGATAAATTGGTACGTAAATAATTCACAACGATAGCTAATGTATACAGATTGATGAGAATATTATAAAAAACAGTCGTTCCTAATTGTTATTAATTATCTCTAAACACAATGTCCTGATCAACTTACATACACGCGTAATGACTAATTAAGCACACTGGGACATAGAATATTTCATTTTAATTAATAATTATTGTATTTTTTAATTACAGACCAAGATCGATTTTGTTTTGAGCATTATTCATCGTCGTCCAAAGCGTCTATCGAATACAGCAAAAGTAATTTAAAAGGTTCGCATATTATACTATATATCTTAATATAATAATATTATTAAATATGCATTGACATTAAATATTATAAAATATATTGGTTAGATTTCAACAATGATTTCAAATGTTCACGTTGGTAAAGAGTATATATTTCTAAAAGCGAATTTCCCATTCTTATATCTAAGTTATTACCTACCTACTTGACAATAATACAATACCGGGTGTTATAGTTACAAACCGTACGATTATTACCATTTTACAATACGTTTGGTACTTTCTCTATCATATTGTTATTGTGTCCCAGCAGTGGCGCCCACAGAATTATAAGCCAGTGCCAGTCAATAATAATACACCCACCCACCCCCAAAATTATAAATTTCATCTACCATAATAAAAAATATATATTAAAAAGTATTGTAAACATACCCCACCCCATGTTGGGTACCAATGTAGTTGTAGTACTTGATAACCCACGTGGGCGCCACTGGTGTCCCATTATTGAACTGTCTATGGTGATTTTCAGGATGTACCACCATGGGAGAATGAAGGATTATTCAAACATATAATATAAATCGTTTCTGGTATTAAAAACAATTGTGTGTTTTAAATAAATTTAAATATTTTTAATTCTATTGAACGTGTACTTATGAAGAGCATAGTAAAAGTACCAAGTTACAATAAACATATAAGAAAAGAGTTTGATTCATCCTGAAACATTATGTATTTAATTCTTAGTTCTAAAATTAAGTATTAAGAGTTGCTTTTAATTTTGACAAACTTAAGCTAGATAATAAATTACGAACCAAATACAAATTATAGATTTACATATATACATAGGTTTTATTAGAGGGGGCTCGGGGAGCTCAGCACCCCCAGTTTTTAAATTGGCACTCCCAGAATTATTCCGTATACGAGGTGGCCAAAAATTCTAACATTATTTCGCTTATATCAACATATTAATATAATATGTTCTATAATAAGAATAATGTTCGATATCGGATAAGTTAATTACTTTGTCAGTGCTTTAACCCTCCCCCCCCACCCTGTACTTTTACTGAAATTGTACTCCAACACAGAGAAAATCTTTTTTTCAGTTTCTCATGAGGGTGAGGGAGGTGGTATTAAACTTGTTTGTACATAATATGTATATATACACTTTATTAATAAGACATACAATTATAAATTTATATTTCAAAAAAACATTATTTTACCTACCAGGGGGGATATGACCCCATATCCCCCGCAGAAAAGCCACTTACCCAGCATAAATATATTAAATTGAATTCTTTTTTTTTTTTGTATAATATGTTTTAATTTGTATTAATACGATGTATTTTAGATTCTGATCAAACGCGAGGAATATATTGATTTTACAAAAATGTTTTTTTATTATACATATGTCCGATTACCACGAATAGTGTATGTTTTTGATAGAAAATTGCATCTATTGGGTACCGCTTTATTTTAGCTTACTTTTTGAATTTGTCAAAAGTTTTTCTTTGAGAAAAGAAAAACTACAAAAAAATGACGAAAAAACGGCAAAATTCACGTAAATCGTAATGACGAAATTTATTTTATATTTATCATAATAACAAATGTAATTTTGAAATGAAGTACTTGAAATTTTTTTAAGTATTTTCATTGGTAAATTATAATTATGGTATACTTTTAACAACTTATATAATATTTATTTTTATTTTATTTCCATATAATATTTTGTATTATATTGAGTTTCACTCAGAATTGTGGAAAAGACGATGAAGGAACGTTGAAAATCGACCTATTCGCTTTTTAATAATGCATTTTTCAAATATTTTGTATTATTAATAAATATATTTTTTTCTCAAATATTTTAAATACATTAAAATACGATTTACAGAGTATTAATGGAGTTTATATCGTTAGTTAATCGATGCGTCGGTGACGTGAATTATTAAATCATTAAAAATATCAAATATTTAAAAAACTGCTCGCGTCAATAATATTAAATCCAAAACGTTTTAACATCGTCAAAATATCATCATTAGATAAACGTTTTCAATTATTTATAAAAATATGAGTTAGATTTGTTATTCGAAAAAATGCTTACATATTCGCAGGCACGAATCTATAGGGGAGAATCGCCCTCAACGATCCCCTCTAGAAGAGTTTTATATCATAGTTTATTATAATAAATATATCTATGTTTTCTTCAATTCGTCCTATATAAAATATTCTCAAAATTCGTGACTGTATACACTCAAGACCATGAAAAAATATCTTTAAAAAAGCTTTTTTGTGGATATATCTGCAATGCTGTACACTAATATTATAAACTGTTGATTTATTTAAGATCATTAGGTAATTTTTCTTGGATTATTATCAATTTCTATTATCTCAATCTCAATACATTAATTTTATTATAATATGTTTAAATATGTATATTATAATTTTAAATTGTATAATTAAATTGTAATTGTGTCATTTACTATATAAGTTGCTGTGTTGCATGGATTCTGATAATAGGAAGGTACTTATTTTCACTGCGCCGTTATTATATTCATAAATATTAAATATCATTCAAATTTTTTACATGATTCTTTGTTCAAAAAATATTTTTTTAGTATTATCTAAGTTTACTCGGAATAAAATTAACTTTTTACGCTGTAAAGTATAATATTTAAATTTGTTCTCATTTCTATATTTTTTTCATTAAATATTATGTAATTTGTTTTCTTATTTTTCACTCTTGTTTTTCTGTACTTATTTTTAGGTAATCTTTTTACTATACATTAATATGTTTTTTTTTTAACAAAAGGAATAAATAAATATATTAACCTTTCTTTTACAATATTCCTATATTTTTATTTTATACCAGAAAAGCTTCTATAATAAATTAATATACCTGTCCCGACCGTATAAACCACTCCTTCACATTAAGATTAAGTGTTTTTTTTTTTTGTTCACTGTAGTATACATTTACACTGTTTTAGGTTAGGAGAAATAATTGTTTAAGATAAAAAAGAAACCGACCGAACACAAAGCCAATAGTCAATACAACCAGTTTTAACATTATCTGATATGAAATCGATTACCAAAAAAAATAAAATGAACATATACCGGGTTAATGGTTTTCGTGTATGAATAAACATGCGTAACATGTATATACCAAACCTTATGTAATTACACCGCATATGTCAAATTCATATATGAATATTTCAATATTTGTAGTTGAAATTTGATAGACAGGTTTTAATTTATATATTATAGGTTATATGATATTTGATCTCAGACAGTAAATATACTCGTAATAATTCGAAAAAAACTAATTTAAACTCCAACTTCTTTCCAATCATATTATTATTAAATATTTGTATATATCTAAAAATATCTACTATTGATATTTAAATCGAATAAATGTAAATATTATTAATATATTTTCATAACTGCATATGACATTTTCATTTATATTTTAATTAGTATGTCTCACAAAGGTGTATTTTATACCACAATACGAAGTCCGAAATTTCAGCGTGAAGAAAGTTTAGCGTAAAAACATTTCGGTATAAAATATATTTCGGTGTTAGTTTAACAAAAAACTCAATAATTATTATTAAATGAGATTTCTTTCAATATTTTTTTCTACTGATTTTTCGCTGATATAAAATATTGCTTGTTATAATAGTATAATACAATATTCAACTAACTTGTATTAAAAAATTATTTTGATAAAAAGTGAAAATAAATTCATATTAGGTATACTTATAAGTTACAATATATATTATTATACATTTTATAGATACTGAGTTACATAAAAAAGGTAAATATGAACATACTAAACTAAACAAAACTTATAAATTAGTTTTTGATAATAAAAATAGAAATATAATATTTTTTTACGAGATATTGTTCACAATTAAAGCATCGTGAATTAATATTAATTTTGAATTACATTTTATTTTTATATCTATATTTATATTACTTATCAAAATATTTATGTAGGTAATATATCTGTAATATAAAAGAAATATACTGTCTCCATGCCGAAGTAGTTACACCAAAATGCTATAAACCGACCACAATAGTTACTACGATTATCGGTTAAGCCATTTTTATTACAAATCCCATGTAGGCATGTGTCAAAGAAGAGGCAGTTGTAGATAAAAAACCCTCTATTTTAGTGATCGATTAATAATTTTAACTTTAATAAAAAAAATTAAAAAAGATAACGATTAAATTAGATATCACTTCATAAGTGAAGGGACGATATATTAATTTCTCAATTATCTATGTGGTCCTCTGACGATGTTATGATGTTATCATATATTTCGTACTTTCAGGTGTATATCGCATGGTCGTATAATATAACTAACACGTCGCGTGCGGTGGCGCGCACGCCGTAATGGCGTCAACCAGGCCCACCGGTTACGTGGTATACAGGATAAACGAGGCCGATACGAATTTCTATAACAATCGCTACAACAGAACGTCTATAATTAAACGTCACATGCAAAATATCAGGTACACTGCCCCGCTGTCTGTGGAGTCAGTGTTCATGTTGAAACTGTTCACCGAGAGAATCGTCAAACAAATATCGGCGCTGATGGTGCTGACAGCCAATCACACAACTCTGGAATGGGACTACGAGTTGATGGATGTGATTGTAGAGAAACTGGACGCGGCCACCAACAAAAAGTGGAAAATTATATTGAGGACCGTGACCGCAATCCGTGGCGACTTGGGTCTTTGGACGTTGCTGGAGTTCCTGATGGTCAGGTGCAACAATTTCGAACTTGAGCATGACGAGCCCAGGCCGTCGGACTTAGTGGATATGACGGCCAAGTGTCGCGTGTGTGAGGTGCGACACCATTACTATCCGATAAGCACTTTTATCGTAAGAGAGGAGGTAAAGTTTCGCAGAGTCGCCGGGTTCAACCTGTGCAAAGACTGTCTAAGGAGAGGCCACGTGCACGAGATTTGCATAATGTCATCGCATTGTGGCAAATGTAAACTGTACCGTCACATGTTGAATAGTGGCGGCGGTGTGGAACCGTCGCGTCTCGTCATCGCGTTGGCGAAGAATTTTGAATCGCCGTCTGATTATATCGCGAAACGATTGCCCTGCCACAAAGACGTTTACTCGATTAACGATGTTATCCGTATGAAAAATAGCCTCTTCAACGAAATCGATGACGTTTTACCAGACTATGATTAATTTGATTGTAGTGATAGACTTATGTTTAAAATATATATTCCGATGGTAGAAAAATGTAACAATAATTATATACGTACTTAAAAGTTAACGCTTTGAATAAGACTGAAGATAAATATATGGTAAACATATTGAACAATATTAAAAAAATTAAACACTTTTTTAATTAAAAAGTCGTTTATGTAATGTTCGATATCAGTTTACTAATATAACTTCAAAACTTAACTAAAATGTAATTGAAAAAACAATTTTTTTTATTATATTCATTCTTAGTTACTAATTTTGTAACTTGTGTTACAATAGTCTACTTATTAAAATATTGGTACTATTTGTAGTTTAAAAATAAATTAATCAAATAACTACAGATATGTGTAATTAGCTGCTTAAAATGTTTAATTATCAATATTATGTATACTAAACCAATTTTATATACAAGTAATGACATTATTTATTATATATTTAAATATTGTATTACGTTTAAACTATTATATTCAATTTTTAAAATATAGTTATACTCATTAATTACGTAATTATATTTGTTTAATAATTTCTATTTATTGTTTGTCTTGCTATTATAATATACTTATTATTTATTAAAATAATATAGCAGTTTTGTAAAAACACTTTATAGGAAAAAACCATATACGAGGGTCGGAAAGTTAAATAATTTTTTCCTCTTAAATTAAGTTAATCATTAATGGTATGAGATAAATTAAAAGTTAAAATTTAATTTTAATCAAAGTAAACTGCAAATAGTCACCTACATGAAAATAAAACTAATTTAACTTAACAAAAAAAAAAAATATTACTTGAAAAATAATTATATACTTTAGAAAATAATTTTTACGTTAATTTTTGTAACTATTGGCCACTCTTATTGCTTAATATTGAGTATATAAAATAATCGATCAAAGAAAGTACAAAATAAAAAAAAAACAATAATATAAATTATGTATAAAATAAATTATATTTTTTATATATGTCACCCGAACATCATAAAAAATGTAATAAAAGGTAACTCATAACATTGACTAAAATACAAATCATAAGCGTACGTTTAATATACGTAAATTTACTAAAATGGGATATTATTAAAAATACCTATATTATTGAAAATCATAGTGGACAGCGAGGTCTAATTATTTAGTCACCAGATCATAAAATAATAATCTCATTGCTTATGCACTTTTAAAAATACACGCAAAAAACAATTATTCAACTACAATACTTAAATCGTGAAAATATCTAAATCTAAAAACCGTAATCGATTTATTTTTTATTTTTCGATAATATGTGTATAATATATTTATATCGTTATGGGTTAGTTTTTATAATTGTAATTATACATACGTGGGGAAAATTTAAATACGTCTAGAAAATGCGGATGTCAATAAGTAAACATAAATATAATTAATAGAACAATTATAAATTAATTTCAATCAAATGCGTTTAATTAACATAAGAAATTAACAGTTTTACATCCTTTTGTAGCGCATCTTACATGTTTATTTTACATTAAATAATCTAATAACATGGATATTACCTTAATTATTTTACAATGGATCACTATGAACAAAATGTTGAGATGATTTCATATATTCAAAGATGATAATTCAAACACTATCCATAAATATAAAATGAATCATAAATGATAAATAATTAATATTTATATAACAATAACTTAAAACGCTGCAGTAAAAGGGTTATTGTTTAAATAAAAGGTGACCAACTATTCCCTGTGGCTAAATCCGGCCCACGATAATTTTTAACCAACCCACTAAAGAATTAAATTAAAATTGAAAAACAAATTTTTAAATTTTTAAATTTAAAAATTGAAATTCACATTTACTTAAAATTTAACGTTTGTAAAATTTAATATAAATGAATATTTTCCATTTCTTATTGTCAATTATATTAAAAAATATTTATTTATATATCTACTTTATATTTTTTTCTCATTTATAACAATAAATACATAATAAATAATTTAATTAATCACTGCACTTACTTATATCTTTATTGAGATATACCTGTTATAAAATATAATATTCTATGCATTTTTTTTTTTATGGTCGTTAGTAAAATAATGGAGAGTTTATAAAATATTACAAATATTTATAATTATATTTTATAGTTGATAGTGTTAGACAACAATAAAAAAATTATAATAAAATCGTATGGCACGGTTGCGTAATTAGAAATTTATCTTTTAGGGATTTTTTTATACACATACTATTATGCTAAATATTCACAATATATTTAATACAATGATAACGAGTCTGAGAATAAAGTTCATATAAAGGGCGTTTCCTTCATTTACATTCATCAATGGAGAATGACATCATTTTTATGTATAGAATCGAAAACTTATTTATACGTCTGAATCGTAAGAGCTTAGCTTCTAGGGAATATTATTATATTTTATATTTAATCAAATATTAAAAAACAAGCTAGGTTCATACATTAA
Organism: Eriosoma lanigerum; assembly: GCA_013282895.1. NCBI lineage: Eukaryota > Metazoa > Arthropoda > Insecta > Hemiptera > Aphididae > Eriosoma > Eriosoma lanigerum. The sequence continues at coordinate 41,432,290 of CM023360.1, forward strand.
AATGTTTTTCGACCTCCGAAATTCCTATGTCGATGTGTCCAATGGCGTGGTAAACTAATAATTTTTTAGAAACAGTTCACAAATTTTCTTGTGACCCACACAACGATTTACTATACTATTTAATATATACAATGTTACTATAAAATTAGTTTCCTTTTTTTTTTTTTTTCTTTTTTTTTTTCATGATAATTAATTGAGTTTTGATCGTAGAAACTTGAAAATCTTTTGGATACTAAGTACTAACATAGATAATATACAGTTGTGGTAAAATTATGGAATAGATTATCAGTATAATATATTGTAATATATTGAGTTTCGCTCAGAATCGTATTTTCTAATGCAATATAATTTTCATTTAAATTTTAATAATTATAATAAACCACTAATTTCTCCAAAGGACCAAAGGGATGAAGAAGGATCGTTTTACATTGATCTTCCCGTTTTTTATTACTTTATTTTTTATCAGCTTTAACTATCAATATTGTGTGTATATTACCTAAGGCTTAATTATAATTTCTTATAATATTATTATACTACAGAAAAACATTATAAGTTATAAATGGAACTTGGTACTTAATGCATTAAAAATCATGAAAATATGCACATAAAAATGTATTAAAATTTCATTTAAGATGCACTAAAATATACACAAAAATGTTATATATATATATATATATATGCATGCAAATATATATATATATATATGTATGCAAATATCTAACAAAATTAATTTTAATTGGTTAATAAAATGCGATTATAAATTAAAAAAAAAAAATTAATCATTGTTTATTTTGTAATTGTGGCTAATCGCCAGACAGAAAATTTAGTGTAACTATTCGTATATTGAAATATTATATAATATTTTACAAATTTTAATTCAGAAAATAAATATATCGTCCTATTAGCCAAAAAAAATGCTATCCATAAAAATATACATTTATTTATGGAAATCTCTATATATGCATAAATAGGAAAAAACTTGGTAATTTTAAATTCGGTACCACTTAAAACATATCTCTATCTTATATAGCAATTTGGATAATTAAATAAAAATATGCAAAAGCTATAAGTCCCGAGCCCTTGTTATTAACATTAATGTAATTTGTGATTATAGTATTATTTGTAGATTTGTAATTAAACCTTATCATAAATTATAATAGGACTTCTTATATTTCACATTGTTAAAATATCTACTCGATTTTTACATTAATAATTATCAATGAATAATTATAAAAATAAGCGTTATTCCTGAAAATTGTCCATACAACTGTATAACCAAAATTATCAAAATATACAGAATTTACAGTAAATTTAGTAAATACTAATTGTCGTAAACGGTGGCATATACAAAATTTTTGAAGCCAGTTCAGTCAATAAGAATACATCAGCTCATTCCCAAAGTTTATAAATTTCATTTACCACAAAGAAAAATATATACTATATTGCATATTGTAATCTAAATCCTTTTTTTAATATGAGATTGCCAAATACATCGTTATCGATGTATAACATATAATAGCTAAATCATGAAATTTTAAAAAATAAAACAATTCGTTTTAATATTTCTAATAAAAACTATTCTAAAAAATTGATTCTTGATAATAACTGCAATATATTTCTATAATGCATAATATTGTATAATATAAAAATCACGATTTTAATATACTTTATATACCTCCATAGACATTCAATACGTTTATTAAAAATAAATAATATTACTGTCACAAAATATCAATTTAATTTTTAATTTTTCATCGTCCGTATATTATACAATTTATAAAAAATATATCACATTTCGGATTATCAATAAATACTCGTATTGAATTTCAAATATGTATATATCAAATTCGGATATTTTTAGCGAACAATTATTCTGAACCTGAATGTAAATAATAATTAATTTTTTAAAAATATTAAATATAAATTAGTATTCAATATATTCTGAATACTATTATTTGAATATTAAGTAAATTATTTATATATTTGAAGTAAATAGTTTAACTACCTATAGGTAAAGTACATAATTACCTATAAGGTAAGGTACCTACATAATTACGATGGATTGCAAATCCGCAACATAAATATTTTCAAAACGACCTGCAGAATACGTATAAGAATTTACTCGTCGACAAATTAAAAGTAAATTAAAATACACATACGGTGGTAAAGAATGTCGTATTGTTATTACCTGTTATGTTCTAGGTACATATTATTAATACAATTTTCGTTCGTCAGACCTTTCACTAATCGTTTTTAAATGAAAAACTATAAGCTTGAATAACTTGAAGAAATATAGTTGAGAATTATACATATCTAAAATGTATTTCATTAAAATACAAGATATAAATTAGTAAACATTACATTCCATACATTTTTATTTCACTATTTTAAAAGTCTGCGTGTAAGAAAATAGTTTAACATACATAATTACGATTGACAACTCAAATATTTTTAAAATGACATGCAGACTATAGTATGATTTTACTTGTTGTAAACATATTAAAAGTAAATTAAGAACGTTAAAGAATGTCGTGTCATGTCGTGTTGTTAGTATACTTATATTATTGATATAATGTGCGTTCGTCACAATTCTTACTAATTGATTTTAAATCAAAAAATTATGAAATAGAAATAATTTCATTGAGTATTGGTGATATACCTAATTGAATAAAATTGTGACATAATAGAATATTATGAATTATTATGAGAGTTCTAAAATATCATTCATGCCGTGAGAAAAAATATAATTATGTTTAATGTAGGTATATATTAACAAATTTTATGTATAGATTTTTTAATTTTTTTAATAGATAAAGTTTGAGAACGTCCTCATTCAATAAATGAAAATGAAAACTTTATTTTCATTTTTTTATTTCAATCGTTTTAAACGTCATAATGTTATAATAACGTTTTCAATCCCTGATTTTGAGGTCGACAAATATGGTGGTAATATTTAATTTTCATTAAAATTATTATTTCGTGATGCAAATCTTCACATATATCTTATATCTTTTTCTTAAGAAACGCAGGGCAAATGAAAAAGACGCCTTTGAAATTAGTAAATTAAAATGAGGTTGCATCAGGTTAAATGTGTAAGTGTTTATAGTGAATTAAATCATAACATAAAATATATTTCGTTGATTTTTAATAAATATTTATCTTTAATCTTCAAGCACAATTGTGGTTTAAATATGCGTTGACGTAAACCATTGCAACGGTCGTCAACCTCGCTTACATAACAACGTGCATCAAGGAATCACCACGTGCGACTTTGTTAATCTAATAGATTGGACCAATATTATTTACGACTGTATTAAATATTTTAAGGAAATTTCCATACCTCAGCACTGTAAAGTTTGTATTCTAGATTATTTGTTTAAAAACAAATTAATTAGTTGTTCTAATCTTATATTATTTTAAATATATATTATTTAATAATAATATAAAATATATAGATAATATAGTTAAAATAATAAGAAAAATTGTTTTAATTAACTGGGTTACTTATGACGTTTAGTATTTTTGTAAATTGTGGAAAACAGAACTTAGATACAATTGTACGAAGATTAATTTATTATTTAATAATAAACACAATGGAAAATAATGAGATAAAACTACATTATGTTCATATTTATAATTATTCATAGAATAAAGTATACTAAAAACTTATATAGATTATACGTTCAATTTGGTTTAAAACGTTTGCCTTATAAATTTTATTTACTGGAAATCACTGACTCAAAGTCTATCAGTAAATTTTAATTCTAACTTATCGTTTTTATTACTAATTTTATTCAAAATTCTATTATAATATCAGATTACCAAATACATCGTTATCGATACATAATATAATATAATAGCTAAGTTATAAAACATTCAAAAATAAAACAATTTATTTTATTCAGATATTTCTAAAAAAAATATATTCTGAAAAACTGATTCTTAATAATAACTGCACTATATTTTAGAATTTATTTGAATATTATTTTTTTATTGAAAAATATATTTTATTTATGGTATTTTTGGATAATATTATGGAGCTAATACTAATTTTATACTTGTTGTATTTTCAAAGACAACGCGACAAGAATACGCCATGATTATAATATAATTTATACAAATCAAAATCATATTTATCAAATTGCGCGATAACTAAACACTATTTCTATAATGTATAATATTTTATAATCTATAAATCACGAATTAAATATACTTTATATACCTCAATAGACGTTCATACGTTAATTAAAAATTAAAAATACTGTCACAAAATATAATTTTGATTTTTGATTTCTCATCGTCCATATAATATTCAATTTACAAAATATGTATCGCATGTCAAACTATCAATAATTTTATTATACTCGTATTGAAGCTAAAAACATGCGTATACATCAATTTTGGACATTTTTAGCGGAAAAATTATTCTGAACCTTAAAATAAAACATAACTATTTTTATTTTAAATACATGAATGAGCTCATTCAATAAATAAAATTGAAAAATTAATTTTCGTTTTTTTATTTCAATCGATTAAAAGGTTATAATAACTTTTGCAATCCCTGATTTTGATGTGGTCAATATGGTGGTAATATTTAATTTTCATTAAAATTAATATTACTTGATGCCAATCATATCTACTTCTTGAGAACCGTAGGTCGAATGAAGATGAAGAATCCTATCAAATGAGTAGACTAAAATAAGGTTTGTTTTTATTATTAGTGTCTTATAGTGTCTCATTTATAATGTTAAATCGTAACATAAAATATATTTCGTTGATTTTTAATAAATATTTATCTTTTATCTTCAAGCACAATTGTGGTTTAAATATGCGTTGACGTAAATTGAACCATTGAAACGGTCGTTAACCTCGCTTACAAAACAACGTGCAGCAAGGAATCACCACGTGCGACTTTGTTAATCTAATAGATTGGACCAATATTATTTACGACTGTATCAATTATTTTACGGACATTTCGATGCCTCAGAACTGCAACGTTTGCATTTTCAAATATTTATTTAAAAACAATTCTTATTAGTTGTTCTAATCTTATATTATTTTTAATTAAATTAAACTGTTAAAAAAAATATATTATTTCATAATAATATAAAATATATAATATAGTTTAAATAATGAAAAAAAAAAACTGTTTTAAATGGAAACTAATAAAATATGTTGTGGAATTTAAGTGAAGGATTTATGAAATATTGACAAAAAAAAAATATATATACATAATATGGTTATATAGTCTTTATTAAATTAAATAATATTTAATCTTGCATTTTCTAAACTTATAAAAAGGAATGGAAGAAGTTTTTTTTATAAGTATTGAAATTCCACTATTGTAATTACAGTTGAAGATACGAAATTATACTTTCAATGTGCTTTTTGTAAAATAGCGATTGAAAAATGTACATAATATAAAACTACTATAAACGGAATAACTACTAATTTTTCTTTTAATGGAATCATTACATAATCTTTAATAACTGGAAAAATTAACATAATTAATATCATATAATATGGGTAATGAAACTATTACGAAGTAAATTAATTAATCTTTTCAAGTGTTTTGGGATATAAAAGCAATGGATAATTTTCGGTTCATACAGTTAATGATTTTATGTTTTGCGTTATCATTTTATGTAATCGAATTAATTGTTTTAAGTTATCTTGCCATAAATAAGCAGTAAAAAATCAAAACGGATCAAGTTAAAAAATTATTATTTTATGGAATGCGATAGACATCATTACGTCAAGAGAAACCTGAGCAATTAGATATTTAACGAATGATATTTAAACATGTATACGCTTTTTAATTATTATTTTTAACTACATGTATTTTATATTATATATATATTTATAAAAATTAAATGGTTTTATTTTTTTCATTAAACAAATTAAAACTTATTAAATGCGTAATATTATTTACTATGATCGATTTTTCATAAAATATAATAGGTTATTGTTTAAAAATTTACTATAATTTTTATACGGAAAACATTATAAATTTATCGAATATTGTCAAACAAGCAAATATAATTTTTATTATTATATAATACAATAATTTGGGGTGACCATTTACGGATTACGGTCCAATTCCAACATGCCATTATTTATTAACCTGCCAGAATGTTATAACATATAATATAAAAATTTAATTTCAAATTTAAAAAATTGAAATTCACATTTATTTAAAATGTAATGTTTGTAAAATTTAATATAACTTAATACTTCCCATTTTTTTTCGTTAATTACATAAAAAAATATACCTAATTTAGTTTAATTAATTTAGTTTATACCTAATTATATTTTAGTTTCATTAATAACAATAAATACATAAGTTAAATAATTATATTAATCACTGTAACTAAATTATGATCTAAGAGCAACAAAATATAATAATCTATTAATAAAAAAAAAATTAATTCTTGAATTCTTGATCCATCATGAGTTTTTTATTTTTTCGGTAAATAATGTTTAAATGGTAATTTAAATAATATGTTTTCGCACTGAAGAGTTAGTTTTAATATAAGAAATACTTTTAACCAAAGTTGATTATTTTGTTTAAAAAATTACCTGGGTATCATAATGAACATAAACAATTATATTATAAACGCGTTGGTAATATTGTTTTGTTTTAATTTCGTATCATATGGTAAAATACCTCAAAAGGAACTATAATATTAGTATATTACATAAATAATTGTAAATTTGTAAAAGTTATCAAACTTTAATAATAATGTATGTTATTAACCCTTTAAAAATCATTTATATGGATGGATAATAATAAAATATTACGCGTCAGTAATTAATATTGACCCTAAGTAAATGTTACATCATGTATATAACTTTTGTATTAGTAACTTTTATTGTGTGTTAACTAAGTTTTAGCTGAGTTAATTATTTATGAATATAAATTTAAAAAAATATTTGTCTAAAATTTAATTATTTAACATTTAATTTATCTTGCATAGTCACATTTCCTAGAAGAACATATTTTCATGATTTAAAAAATAAATATATATTATCTATTATATATATTATCTAACCTCCTAACCTAGGTCATTTATAAAAAAATTAGTTTGACTATTCAGGATGGGATGAAAAAATTTATTAATTTTTTTAATGCGATCTATAATTTTAAATTATAATTATAATTTTTTTTTTTTTATTTTGGTTGAGTTATCTATTTATTCCATGTATTTATAATAATATGAATTCTTATAAGTGTATGACTCAACTATACGTTTATATAGAAATCCGAAACAAGTTTATTGTTTTATAACCGTATGTTTTATTAATATACGTGTATATACGAATGTAAAAATCTAGGAGAACGATTCCAAAGGTTCTGGATGTTGGTACTTTTCAGATAACAAGTCCAATTCATATTATTATAAATGTAGTTAAAAGCGTATACCTAATGTTGATATTTTGACGATGTTAATACGATTTGGACGTTAAATTAATTACGTGACCAGTTTTTTTAAATATTTGATATTATTAACGATTTTATAATTCGCGTCGCCGTCGCGTCGATATAACTAATGACATAAACACCATTAATACTTTATAAATGGTATTTTAATGTGCATGAAATATTTTAGAAAAAAATGTAAATATTTATGAGACCAAAGACCAACCTTGGCAAATGTACTTTTAAAAAGCGGAAAGTTTAACTTGGACGTTCCTCTTTCTATGCTTAGGTCGTCGGAGAAATTAGTGGTTTTTTAATTACGATTTAAATACTATGATATTGCATTTGAAAACATGATTATGAGCAAAATTTAATAGAATAAAGTATATTATAATAATAAACCGTTACAAATTTTTACTACGTATGTAAACTACCAACGTATACACTTAAAAATTTTTACAAGACCCTACGTTCAAAATTGCATTAGTTATGAAAAATGTAAAACCAATTTCATCAAAATTACGAATTACGTCAATTTTGCCATTTTCCGTTAATTGTTGGTAGTTTCATGAAATAAAATAAATTTAATCGTAATTTTGCCAAGTTTCAGCCATTTTTTGGTTATTTTTGTTCTCCCATGGAAAAACTTTCGAGAAATTTGAAAAATGTGCTAAATAAAGTACCAACTAGATGCAATTTTCTACCAATAGTATACCCTATTACCCAAGGTAATATTTCCATTATATCTATTAAGTATACAATTTACAATTTTCACAAAACTTCTGTTATGGTAATATTTGGCGCAACAGAAAAAAGTAAAAATGTATTTAACCGGTGAAAAATTAATTGCGAAATAAAACGATAGTTGTGCAAATTCATGGTAAATAATTGCTTGATATTAATACAAATGAATAAAACTCTCCCACAGTGTTTTCGAATTAGCAATTTAACGAGTTTCATTGAAATTGTCAGAAAAAAATTTGCAAATTTTAAAATTCGGTTGGCGCAATGTACGTCAGGATAGGGTCACGTTATAAACAGGTTTTTTACTGTAAAACAAACTATTTATCTAACGACCCTATCTAAAGAATTTTGCGTATAATTAACTAGAAACTCAGTCTCTTGGATTTTACGTCCATGTAAAGTTGAGGTAAATTGTAATCTCAGACTTCGTTTGTTTTATTACTATGTTAATAATTTTATATATTCCCTATTAATTTGCCTGTTTTACACTATTTTATATATTATATATACATTTGTTCAATACTGTTACATATTTTTTATTGTTATCTTTATTATATATTAATATTTATATATTTTTTTATTTTTTGTAAAATTCATTAAATAAATAAAAAATCGTGTTTTCTAACATAAAAAAAACATTGTTGAAAAACTAATACATTCTTCAGAATCTATAATATGGAATTTATTAATATAATATTATGCCATTCTCAATATCATAATGTGTTTTTTACACAAGTTTAATCGACGTCTCATTTTTCATCCGTTGATCGTCTTGTCGTTCGAATTGATGGTGTTATACCACACAGCTTTTTCTTTTATAACAAATTTTTAATTATAATTTTCTAAAAAACAACATTTGAGCATTATATATATGCATATTAACATGACATGATATTTATATATCGCGTTAGGAGTACTTACTGCGTAATATGAATATTAACGATGGAGATTTTTTTTCACTACATAGATTTTAAGTATCAATGACATTCATTAAAAATATTGTTATTTATTAAAACTGAAACAATATATAATATGTAACATGTACGTGAATCAGTTTATATGATTACTGATGGTGAATCTTTAGTAAAATAAAAAATAAAAATAGAACTTAGACAACTTTTACAAATTGAAAACAAAAATTACTTATACCTTTATCTAATTGATTTGTTTTTTATTTTATTAAATTGAAACTTTTTCTTATTACTAAGATATTTTTAAATTAGGAATTTGAAAAATTTGCGTAACTATGCTTTTTAATATACGTAATTGTATGTGTAGTTAGAATTATAATATTGAAATTTTTTCGTTTTATTGCATTTTCATGACGCATCAATTACATTTTTATCAAAACATAATAATACCGAAAATGTCAATTCTGGACATTCATCATGCGTCCTACGGTCCTCGGATAAATTAGTAGTTTATTATAATTCAGATTTGAATACAATGATATTGCATTCGAAAATACGCTCCTGAGAGAAACTCAGTCAGTTATACAATACGTGTAATGATAATCCATTCCAAAATTTGACCGCCTATGTAAATTACCTATGAAATAAAAATAAAAAATTCTAATTTCTACAATTGAAACAGAACTAGTTATCTAATAATAAAATTTAAAAAATATAAAAATTAAAAATAAAAAAATCTTTGTAAAACCAATATATTCCTTACTTAATTTAGAATCTAAAAAAGTGATGGTAAATTTTATTGATGAAATACTTTAGGAATATTATTATATTTATAAATTAAATGTTTTATATTTAATAGGATATAGTATGGTTTTGATATTCGCGCAAATAAATAAACACTCTTTTTGCAATGAATAAGTTGATTGTAATTTTATTTATTTAGATTGCAAATAATTGATAAAAAAAAAAACGCTAAATTTTGGGACCGGTACTGAAAAAATCGTAGTGTTGCGTGTAGTTGGAATCCCAAATAAAAATAAAAAATCGATTTTTCGCAATAGAGGTAGCAGTTGCAAATTATACATAATTTAGGTTGCTATTGGCTAAAATTTTGGCACTAGGACCGATAAAGTCAAAAGGCTTTAATTCATGAACGTGACATTTTGACGAGCGATGGCACGTAGTACATGCGTATGTACCCCTCTACCTATATCATTTTCGATAAATTCGATGTTTAATCATTGTTGGTATATATTAGTAAAATCCTGCACAAATGCACACTCGATTAAATATATTCATAATTGTACTGGTAAAAAAAATGCACGTATCGGTATACCATTATTATAACTTATAAAACTAATATCATATGTATTATATATATATATAATATATCCTATATAGATTATAATTTATTAAGACAAAACATAAAATAAAAAATTTAATGTGTTTTAAAAATAAAATATATACAATTATTTTAATAGGTACCTATAACCCCGTTGGAGGGAATCAGAAAAGACCAATGAGCTATATGGTACTTGATGTCTATTGTAAAAGTTGACCAAAATGAGGATGTATCAGATTAAACGTTTTAATGTCTCCGTGTCATATAAAAATACTATAAAAGGCATAACTACTAGTTTTTTATCAAATTAAATTTCTTCAATTCCTTAATTTCTTTTATTTCGTAATCATTAAAATTATTTTAAAATTTCGTTAAGTATTCGTGAACTAATTGAATAAAATTGTGACATAAAATATTTTCAATTATTATTATAGTTTAAGAATATAATTTATGTAACAATTTTTTTTTATAATTTAAATATTAACTTTAAATTTTCGTTATTTTACTAAGATTAATTAAAACTTTTTAAAAAAGTACAAAACTTTTGAATACAATTTATGAACGTTAACATTTCAATTTGATCTTTACTTATAACTTACACATTTTTCATAACATTAAAAACAATTTTATTTTTTAAAAGTCTTTTTAATATTTAATTTTTGATCATTTACTATGATTTTATAAACAATTTTAAAAAGTTCATACATTTTGCAATCGAATTATGATTGTCAATACGTGACTCAAAACTTGAAAATTTATTTAATTATTAAAATATATAAAAAATTTTTAACTCCGAATTCTCACTGCTGGTATACTATATTCATATATATTTATATTATATATAATCTAATATTATAACATTATAGTTTTTACACGGAAGATATTAGTAGAAAGATATTTATCGTATATTACTTAACAAACTTATATAATATTCATAATTACCTATATATAACAATAATCTAAAACGCGCAGTTCAATAAAAAGTACATTTTGGACTTAGTGAGTTTATAATATTACAATTATTTTTAACTAAACCTTTAATTATTTTGGTTATAATATTATCTAATCATGTGTAGAAATTTGATTAAATTTTAGAGATGGCATAAAGTGATTGACACAGTGATACGCGATGACATTAACATTGCCTTTTGGGAGGCTTTGAAGATTTGGTGGTTAAGCACCCCCGGATAAACTTTCGATCCTCGTCTTTGTACCTCGATACCTGTAACATAATGTACACATTATATATAATACCATATTGCTTTAATTTTGCATGTGCTATGGCAAAAAGCCATAAAAAGAACTAAAACATCTCATAAATAATTTTAATTTATAAAATCTTTACTTTAATAATAATTTATGTTTTTACCCCTATAAAAATAATTTATATGTATCGAGAGTAAAAATGATTTAATAAATTATTATTCAGTAAATATAAACACTAAGTAAATGTTATCATGTATATAACTTGTTACTTTTAAATAATTTTACTTCACTCAGAATGTATTAGTTTTACAAAGATGATTTTTTAATTTTATTTATTAAGACACTTATATGTAAGAAATAATGGTCCAATTATCACAAATATGGTGTAGTTTCCATGTCAAATTTCATCCAATTGATATTTTATATAGCTCATTTTTTTAATTTCTCAAAAGTTCTTACTTTGGAGAAGATATAAAAAAACCAACAAAAGGCAGGATAATTACGAAAAAATTATTTTTATTTCGTGATAACTAATTAAGTTTTTATCGTAGAGATTTAAATTTTTTTTGGACATAGTTATAAAGAGATTAGTTTTGTTTATGGCTCAATTTGGACTATTGAATTATTTACCAAAATATTCATTATGACCTGCAAATTTGGTTTTAACATTTTGAACATTTTATAGATACCTACTAAGATACTACTTAATTATTTTACAAAATATCTTAAAAATTTTAAAAATAATTTTAAAAAATTAATTTTTTTTTATAGATATTCAAATTTTAACATTTTACATTTTTTTCTGATTTTTGTGTTTTTAAAGCTATAAAGGTACTTTCTTGGGCAGAACTAACTGTCTAATTATCACAACTAAGGTATGATTTTGGTAGAAAATTACATGAAGTTGGTACATTAATAAGCTCATATTTTTAAATTTTTTAAAAGTTATTCCTTAAGAAAAGAAAAACTATCAAAAAATTATTGGAAAACGGCAAATTCACGAAAATTGTAATTTTAATGAAATCGATTTTAAATGTTTTATGATTACTAATGCAATTTAAAAGAATTACAATTTAATATTTTATTAAATATTAGTTTAAAATTAACTTATCTTACAATCTTATATATCTATAACAAATTAATTTAATGATTTAAAAAATATATATACTATTTATTTTGCACAGCTTTGGTTAGATATTCATAAATGAAACTGGACTGATTCGACGGGGAAAGGTAATTTTTTTTTTCGTAATGTTATTTATAGTTATAAATAATGATTTTTATAATTTAAAATTAAAACTTTTAGTTTAGTTTTTTTTTTTATTTCTAAAAACACAATAATTAAAAAATTCTAATAGGTATCTATATAAAAGTATACTATACGTCTATATACAAATAAAAACAAGTTTATAGTATTATAAATTATAGTCGTATGTTGTTTATAAACTTTTAAAACAAAACGAAAAAATTATAATTTTACGATATCATAATATGTTTTTTGACCAAGTTTAATCGACTACAGCATCCCATCGTTCGGCCGTTGACCGTCTTATTGTTTGGAATGCTGACGCCTCGGCATCTTTACCTATACAGATTGTTTTTTTTTTCTAATATTTTAATAATTTTTTTATCTCCCTAAAAACAACATTTGTGCGTTAAATATAAACACGTGATGGTGTTATAACATCATTATAAGATAATATCTTTACGTAATATTAATTATAATGAAGGAAATTTTTTTCTTACTAGATACCTATATTAAGTATTAATGACTATAATGTAATATATATTATATATACACATCCTAAAAAATACTGTTTTATATTATAATTAAAACAATATAATATTTGTACGTTAATGATGACAGACGTTGAAACATTATTAATATAAAAAATAGAATTTAGACTACTTTAATAAATCGAAAACAGCAGTATATATTTATCTAATTGTTTCGTTATGTTTTATTTAACGGAATCTCCCCATTTTTACTATATTTAATATTACTTTATTCGACATACGTAGTTGAAACAATAATAATATTAAAAACATTGTTTGTATTATACTTTCATGACGTATATGGTAAATTAAATTTTTAATTCTAATAAAAAAAAGTTATTTCCAGTCCATTGGTTAATCACTACAATATTATTAAAAAAACTGTTATAAATTTAAGTACATAATATTGTACTTCTTTCTATTGTTTTTTGATTATTTTCATAATCTTATTTAAATGTTTTTTTTTTTTTATAAACAATAATTATTAAAAATCTTAGTAAACGAAAAAAATAAATAACGAAAATAAATATTATTAGAATTATTACCTAATTATAAAGATAACACAAATATTATGATACACAAAAAAATTATGACCATCCACTTAAAAATATTAAAAATACTTGTGCGTAGTTTTATTATCTTTACAATATAAAAAATTGTCATTCGTATATACGTGTTTATTTATAAACTCTCTTTGTATAATATACATTCAAGGCTTACGTTTTTACTTGAAAATCGCATTTGTATATATTGTATATCGATTTTGAACGAATTTCTATATTTTCACACCATAATATTATAATAAATATATACATAATTTATAATATCTATTTTATCCTTTAGTATCGAAGCAACAACATCTGACGCTTTAACGCTAGGGTTGATTTATATTATTATTACTAACCATACACTTCAGAGGATCATAAAAAAAGAAAATGTGGTCACCAAATGTTCATATTGTATTAATATAATTCTCAAGGGCCCCACACGTGGCTACAGTCTTCTATAAAATCTATAGTGCAGTGAAATATGAATCCAATAGTGAATATAAATCATTGTCACGAAACGTGATTGTTCGGGTCAATTTTATCTTATTATATGCTAGTTGCTACTATTATTCCTCACTAGACAGGAAATCATATTATACTCTTTAGTAACTGCCGTCCACATAGTACATTATTGTTGTGGGTGCCTATATTGTTATACTGCAACGTAAAGGTATGAAAAACATGTTGTGAAATGTATTATATTTTATCGTTTGGTATACTTTACAGTTAGGTAATAAAAATACAATTGTTACGAGTGACTGTGGAATGTGGACATAGTGTCGCCCATCTGTATAGTTTATTCTCTATTGTATATAAATATATATACGAAAAACTGAAGTACGACCAATTTGTGCTGCAAATGAATAGATTCGTTTGTTCATCATAAAAACGTGTAAATTGGCCAAGAAAATCTGAAAGGATAAAAAAGAGAAAATAATTTTTTTTATGGGGTTGCATTTTATTTTTATTCTGTTGCCTGCCAGCGGCAATTTGCATAAATATATGAGCATGGTGGGAAGTGGTTAGTTAAATTAAATAAGGGACGTCAGAAACTTTGTACCTTTTATTACTTAGGTATAATGCAAAATTAAATCGAAATGCAATTAAAACCTATGCAAAGTTAAAGTACATCAAATTTGATTTACTAAAATTAAATTAAATTCACTTTAAATATCAATGTTGAGAATAAGCGAGCTATAAAGTTGAGTTGTTTATGACATAAATAAAATTATGTTCGTTCTATATGGCTGTAAGTATGTTTAAGGTTATATGGACACATAATTTGTTTTCCTACTCGATAAAATAAATTAATATTTTAATAGGTTACGTCCTTTATTCATGTCAAAACTCATGAAAATCAAACTAATTATCGTAAATATAAATAATTTGGGTGCGATAAAAATACCACTGTTACCAGCAAATCTCTCATAGTCGTAAACTAGAATAAAAGTGATCTAAATGGACATATATATATATATATGTATAATGTTTAAATTTAAAAACATATATAATTCAATTTATAATATTTTATATTACATTTGGTCTTTTGAGATAAACCATATGTTAACACTCATGTGTAAAATTGTGTAAATAATAATTGCTTGACGTAAAGGTCATCTTTAATTCTAAAATTATTATTTGATAAAATTATTTGTTTTCTCATTTAGTAAATATTTAATATATATTATTATTATCTATAACCGATCACATTTTAAAACTAATTTAAATACGCGTTTACCGATTAATTGATTCTGATTAATTAAAAGCAAGCGGAAAACCATTATACATATTGTTAGATTTTTCGTAATTACGAATTTCATACAGTAAAATTAATTGTACGGTAATTTATAGTGTTTGGCGATTTGTATCTGTATATTACGATTGTCTATTATTAACGTTGACCTAAATTATGCTTTAGGGTAAATTGGAGATAGAAAAATTGTAAAAATATAAAAATTAAATATTTGTAATTTTTTATTATTGAATAACCACTTTCCCTTCTGCATAGAAATTAATTGGAACACCTTTGCTTATGGTACTTAAATTCAGAAACAGAATTACATATTATATATGTAGTCTTAAGAAATTGCGTAATAACAAAACTACATATGTAATAAATGGTACAAATGTCAAATATTAATTATTATGCAAAAATGCTTACATATTTTAAACTATATACGATATAGGTTTCTATATTAATCTATCGTTTCTCATCTTCACTGATTACAATTTATAAATGTCGACGAGTACATATTAAAAACGTTTTTTATCACTGTGATTGTGCGATTTATAAATATTTTAATACTAATTATGTTTCCTCGACGCCGTTTACTTTTAAATCGAATTTCGTAAAAAATATATTTGTTTGGTTGCGTATAATTTAGCCTAACACTATTTGTTTGAAGATTCAATAATTATAGTTTTAAAAGCAATTTTTAATATGCTGTAGATAAAGCAATGTAATCGCACACATGGAGTGATTTTAATTTGTGTATAATATACTTGGTACAACAATGGCTAAATATTGTCATTCGGACTAAATTATTGTTTGCGATTCGGGTAAGTTTGGTTAGAGATGATATTATTATTGATAATATCTTTCTGAACGACGGACGGCGCCGCGCGGCGGCGCGGTGGCAATGTGTACACATACACCTCGATCCCAAGCCCGTGCGCGTGCACGCGCGCGCACTCGTACTCAATACGCGACGATAACCGCTTACTATAGGTCCGGTTCCCTCCCATTGCACGCCGCCGACGACTATCGTTATAAAAAACGATAATTTGATCCCACTATTCGGCTAGAACTCGCCTATATAATATTGTACTTGTTACCGTTGTCCGTTAATTCAATATTTTCTGTTCCATCTTAAACGACCACAAATTCTCTGCTCTAAAGTTTAACAAAAGTCAACGCGCACTATTTTTGGTAAGATATATTATATTAACACAATTGACAATTCACAACCGAAACACTAAACACATTTAACTTCTGTTTTTATATTTAATTCCAATTCTAAAATTAACCGATAAAACGACATTTCTTCTCTCTATTACATAGCATTATTATTATTTTGTCGATAACGTTTCGTTTATCATTTTGCACTAAATACAAATGTAATTATTAATTAATTTTGTATTCACTTTTTTCAGCCATCCATTGTTCGGAACACTCGATCCTTTTCAACCAAAACCAGTTGAAGCTCTATAGGCATTCGCCAGCAATCCAGCACTTGATATAAAAGGTTCGTGACACCAAAATACTTAATTTTGTTTTAGAAGACGATTTATTTCATTTGAATAATAATCATAATTAATATATTATATACTGTGGTATTTCTAAATTGCTTGTTTTTTCATCGTTTATACCTGTGCGGTTTATTTTAAATAATCGCAATATAATTTAAAATTGGATTTATATATCTTGAAATATTAGAGTATCAATTTTAAATCGTCTTCTTTCTTCTACATAATATTGTTTGCTTAAATTAAATTTAGATATATTTGTATATAGACATAGTTTTTACGTTAAAATATTAAGTGTACTATTATTATGGTCTACGCTGGTGTAGCACAGATGCTTCTCAAACATTTAGTAATAAGCACCTTAAATTTAATCATTCATTTATTATTTTTTAATTGTATAATACTAAAATTACATGCAGTATATCACACAAATAAATTATTAAAATGTATAGTAAATATATATTTTTAATATATTTTTGAAACAGTTTTATAATAGTATTAATTGTTTAACATATTTAAATAAAAATTAATTGATAATAACTATAAAACAATACAAAAATATCCAGTAAAAATGTTAATGATTATTAATGTGACGGGTGGGCCTGCATATTTTTGCATAACATATTTATGTACGGGTTGATATTTGAAACTGAAATTTAATATTAATATTTAATAACTAATAACTGAAAATATTTTAAATAAAATAAATATTTCAAGACCCAACAGTTATAGCCATAGTTCTCTAGAGGACCGCGACCCCAGTTTGAGAACCACTAGTGTATACTACTATAATACTATAATACCATAGTGTCAATTGTGTATGCGATTTTATATGAGTATTTAAGTCGATTATTGAGGTACCGCGTAATTATTATTCTTTGCTTGCAATTATAATATATTTATATAATATACTCGTATAATATGTTTTCCGGTAAAAAAAATGGTTTTCAAATGTGTTTTATATATCGTTTTTTATCTTAATGAAATATCGCTTTGAAAGAAATACGAAAGTTTTGGTAATATAAATTGGTTTCAAGAATTATTTAAAAAATTATATTATGTCCAGAAGGTTACTGTTATAGTGATTAATATATTGTTATTTAATTAAATTCAATACGTCTTTCATTACATTTTCGTTTTTATTATGTTACTTTATACCTATTTTTATCAGTTAGAAATTAGATTAAGAACGAAAGTTGTTTTATCGTACTGTTACATTCGAATAGTAAAACTTAGGTTAGATTTATTTTTTTTGGTGCTGTAACTATTATAGGTATTAAAAGTAGGTACTAAATATATGATCTCCTTGCGTTGAAAATGTATATAGTTATCTGATTTCTGATATAGTTGTATTGAAATTTAAAGAAATTTATTTTCTACGTACCTACCCTTTTTTTAAATGTTCATTAGCTTGTACTATTATTTTTGTAGTTATTTGAATATCAAATAATATTTAAATGTACACAATTTTAGAATAAAAATTTTGATTTTTTTAATCAAGAACGCACCTAAATATTATATCAATATGAATTTAAAAGTATTTATATTATGTAGGACAAAACAGATTTTTATTATAGTGAAAAACCATGTGAGAGATAGTGACTCTATCGCTAATATTTATTTTTGTCATGAAAATATCATTAATATTATATTATTCTCCTTTTATAACATTAATCTGTAAGTTACAGACTGTAACTCTAGTTTTATCTACACGATTATGACCTAATATCATGACGAGTGTCATCGTTATTACCAATTTCTGTATTTTATTCTAATAATATAATATTGTAAATCATATTATCGTATTAATTTATAACGATATTGGCTTAGTTGTTAACATGTTTCTGTGTTATTTAATATTTTCCCTCTTGTCTCTCTATGTTATTTCATACATTAAAACTAAATATTATGTATAAGTACTTACTATAATATTTTAGAAATAAATAAGTCATTTATGACTCGGTGTAAAACAACGAAAGTGCAATTATAAAGGTTTAATTAATTGTAGAACAGACCAAAACAATATTAAATTTAATTGTATAATTTAAACTTTATAATTAATAAAATAACATTTCAGTAAAAAACAATTATCAACTTTTTACAATTTACACAATTTTAGAGTTGTAAAATTTGATTTGAAGCAGTTTAAAATATTTAAAAGTAAAATGATTTTGAAAAATTGTTTATAAAAGTGTTTTAATTTCAGATGAAATTTTTAGGTTTGTTGTTATATTAGTTATTAACGAAATAAAAATAAAAAAATGCAATAAAAATCTACATCAATTAGAAACTAATTAAAATAGGAACTTATGTTTGAAATCTATATTCTTTTGGATACATTATCGGTGCCATAGTCAATTAAAATATCGTATTCGATAACTAATACTTTTATCGATTCCGGCGATCAGATGCATAATATTATTGCAATTGATAATGTATTATTATATTGTTATTAAAATAATACACACATTATGTTATCGATAATCGTCGGAATATGTTTTTTAACGATCGCGTAAAACCGGTTTGTCCGACACACCCATTAAAATATTACTGACAAAGTCTTCTTAAACATAATTTTTTCATCACTTTGTATAATTGTTATGTGTATTATTATACTATAATATATACCAGAACAATGTAGGTAATGTAGACATTATTTCAAATAATAAACTATAAATATGAATACATTTATTTAATATCTATAATAAATGGATTTTTCTATTTAGAAAAATGATATAATTTATTTAATTAACATACGCGGTATTAAACATGTAAATACATATTATATTATTCAGTTCGGATGGAAACAGAAAAAAAAAAATCGTTTAAAGTAATATTTTTTAACATTTATAGGGAATGAAAATTTTTAATCATTACGCACAATATAATAATATAATATTATATTATATAAAACATGTATATATAAACTTGCATTTGTATAAATTTGTATTTGTATGTCTAAGTATCTACAAAAGACATAGTAGATATATACTGTAGTAGTTGTTTAAGTTCGTAAATTGATCTATTAAGTGTTCTTTAAATTTCGAAATAATTATAACACATGTCTCGAGCTCGAAGATAAAGATAGTTACTCGCTATTGCGTACGATTGCACCGCAGGGGTCACATCTGGAAGTCACACGTTGACTAAAACGCGTCAATACGACATTCAATCGCGTTCACGATGTTAGGCAATTATAATGAATATAATGTAATCGATCATAGTAATATATTGTATACTATATTTATCATCTAAATGAGTAATAAAAGATATATGCATCAATATTATTATTTTATCAATATTATATGCATAACTATATGGATACATCTAACGAAAAAGTTAGTAACTCCATTTTGTCAATTGTTCAGGAAAACCAAAATAAAATTCATTTTATTCTATTTTTTATTTATTTTAATATTATTTTATTATCTCTTTGGATTAGATGGAAATACGATCATTTTCGTGGTCAATAAAGAAAACAATCCGTTATCAAAATGCAGTCGTAACTCAAAAACGAAAAAAAATTGAGTTACTACCTTTTTCGTTAAATATATATAGATATATAATATGTTCCGCCAAGAAAAAAATTTAGGCGTGATGTCGCATTTTAACTACGTAAAATAATTTTAAACAGTTAATTAACTCGGTTACTAAATAAGCAAGCAGATAAATATTGTAAATTGTATAGGGCGTTTTCAATTATATTTTAATCTCGACGTCCGATGGTATATCCATAATATTTATTACAATATACAATATTTGTTATAATTATTATTTATAAGTATAAATATTTTTTTTTTTTTTTTTAATACTCAAATGTTACTTTAATGTTTCTAAATTCATAGTCTAAATTGTATTTTATCACAAAATGAAATGTATTTTGTAAACAATTTAATAGTAAAATCGAAGAAAAATTCTGAATTATTGTATATTTTAACTTAATGAGTAAAAAACGTACTAGCTTATGAAAACATTTAATATCATGAATTATATGGTTTTATAGCCTAATAGCATTATTACAGAATGCAAAACAAAAAACTAAAATATATTATAAAAATAATACCTATTTTTATAATATTAAAAAAAAAATGTTATTATTATCATTTTATTGTACTTAAACTCGTTATTTATAATATTTTTTGGATGTTTTTATTTTTAGATTATAGATAAAGATGTCTGAAAAACATTGTTATGATGAAGTGATCATTATAAGTGATGAAGAAGACATATTATCCTCAGATAAAGGTATTCATGTCGAAAATTTGCAGTCAAATGAAATAATAGAAATAAGTGATGACGAAAATGAAGAAGTCGTAGTTGAGCAAAACACAGTTACTATGACCGGTATTAACACCGCAATGGAAATAGCTAACACTGCTCCAGAAGTAAACTCCAGTGTAGTAGTTAATGTCGCTGCTGAAGTAGTTAGTACCAATGTCGAAGATAATATCGCTAGGGAAGTTAGTACCGGTGCAGTAATATCACATAATTTCAGTCGTGTAAATCCTTACGATAACGAAGATGATAACGAATATCTTGTAAGGATGAATATGTTATATCATTCCCCATATTATATAAATGGGCTATTACAGGATGTTTACCATGTAATGATCCTACGTCAAATCATAAAAAATATTAAAAAAATTAAAGGCGTACAAAATTCTAATTACTCGGATTTCAGGCGATTTAAATTTCAAATAAGCAATATATTAAAGCCTACAGCACATTTAGCATATCGACCTGAAATTTGGGATCCATTTATAATCAATTTAATTTGGTTGCATTTGAAAAATGATGAGGTTTCTCAAGAAAGTTGGAAGGTATTTAATGGGTACAAGCCAGTTAATACACTGATTAAAATGGCGGAGTTTTTGAATATTACTCAGGAACACTACGAAAAACAAATGTGTCAGAGAGGTAATAAAAATATATAAGAAAATATGCACTATAATTATTAAATATTATCTCGTTTGTTAAAACCAATATTTTTATATTTTTTTAAACTAATTATAATTATTTCTCTCGAGGAAAACAATTTTAAAACTTAAAATAAAAATATATAATTTCTATATATATATATATATATATATTAAAATAAAAAGAAAGAAACTATATTCTAATCTCATTTCAATCTCAATTCAACTTAAATATTAAATTTTGTACACCATTTACATAATCAAATTTACTTTTTTTCCGTGGACAGTAGAAATCGAATTAATAAAAGTCAGGTACAAAATTAAACAGTTGACAACATATGAAATTATGACTTTGCCACCATACTCAAGTAGAGCCTTAATTCTGAATTCGAATAGAGATTTAAAAATCTTATCACCTTTCCACGGAATCCACCTATTAATTGTGTTATAATTATTCAGCCTAATAAGTGTTTTCCGTATGTAAAACTTTCCTCCTTTAAAAGTTAACCATTATATTTAATCTTAAATATTTTAATGCTTAATTTCAATGATTAAATATAGTAAAAAATTTAATAAGTTTATAATTTTTTAAATATAATTAAGTCTTTATAAGTTTTTCGAACATATTAAATTTGATTACTTATTGTTTAAGATAATATAACACTTATCAATTATTATATATATACGTATTTGTACCACTGCGCCGGATCATGGCAATTGACTAAATTTTATATTAAAACTAATACTTTTTTTAATTCATATTTTCTTTTTTAAAATTATAGTTAGATTGTCCAAAAGGAAAAAGACAAAAAATAAATGCCATTTTTGTCCAGTCAATTATTGTGATGACGAGTGTTCATGTTCTGAGTGATCATCAAGCCCATTCAATTTCATCGATATGAACAGTATATAATATTAACGACCATATTTTGTATTAATAATGTTTATAGTTTTAAGTATGAAATACAATCATTGTTCAATAGCTATAGATATTAATTTCTCTTTTTCCGACATATTATTGTTATTAATTTATTATTCATAAATAAAAAATATATTATCGTTTACACGGTTCAAATATTAACTAAATTCATCTATGATTTTAGTTTTGTGTACTATTAGAATCGTAATCAATCAAACGGCGTTTTACCTAGTCATAAAAATATCAAAATCTATATTTCATAGTATATGTTTTTAAATACAAATATTTGTAATAGTCAGTGGCGGCTCATGGACCAATTTATTATTGAGACAGATATATTTCTAAAATTATCTCGAGATATTTGTTTAAAAGTATAAATATATATTAAATTATAAAACAATAAAATATATTCAAAATTATCAAGAAATTATTTAGAAATGTTGGATATAATTTAATCAAATATTCAGCAGGGGTTTACTTTTATATTATATACTTTATTTGTTATCATTTATACATTGTAGCCTGTGGGTATCATTATATTGTATATTATATTAAAATTATATATATTATATTTAGTGAAAAATTGTCATTTAGTAATAAGAACTTATGGATGTTATTGACGTTACATGAAGAAAAAATTTTCTAGCTTCAATGAATCATATACTTTCTGTTTATACTACAATTTAATATATTTTTTATACACAAGTATAATTGAGGAAAAAAAATCCTAGCCTCTCGGGATTTGTCGCCAAAAATCGATTAACATCGACCCACGACGATGACGCCATGTAATGTTATACTAAAATAAGGTGAGTATTAGAAATTGATGCATGTGTTTGCGGTTTCGTGCAACCGCCAGTGACCGATTTAACAGACGTACAGACGGTGCAATGCAATGGGGCCTCACATTTTGTCCTAGAATTGTTTCGTGTTGTCCATATATAATTAAATATTCAAATATAATTAATGATGAAAAAATATTCCATACTAATTACCAGTAATATGTAGTCCAAGATAATAATAGTACATAAAGTAGTTATTAAAAGTTTAAAATAGATATTTTTAAATATTATTATTATGTATGTAGTGTACTAATACTACGTTGTAAGAGTTCTTATCATTAAGTCACTATATGATTTTATAATGCAATATAGGTAGATAATATAATTATACTAATTATTCAGATTATTATTCAGAATTTCACACGTCAATTAATAAGTTTAAAATAAATAAACTTAAAACGATAAAAGATAAAAGAGTTATATTATCAAAAATGATTTATCGATAATTTTGACAAATACTTTAAGCAGTGTGTGTATTATTTTTATTTCCATACTCATGAAAGTATGTAGCGGAGCTGAGCATTCTTTTTCGAAAATAAAACTTATTACATATTATTTTATTTATTCTATAAGTCAATATCGGCTAAATATTGTCATATAGAAAAGGGAGAAAAAAATATTAATATTCAACAATTTTTATAAAACTGTAAATATTAAAACTATCAAATATGTATTTAAAATGATCTTTAAATATTAGTATCATGTATTATTATTTTATTTTACGTTAATTATAGTTAGATATATATTTATTATTATTTTAAATATTTTTTTTTAATTATTTTTTTGTTTACACAGGCATTGACTTTAAAACATATTTTCAATAGACATTTTGTATTAAATATTTAACTAAATTACATAGTTATTACTACTTACTAGTTAACTAAAAAATATATATCAATAAAAAATTAGAGATTGGGTTCTGGTGACGTCATAACCTTGCATTTGGATAGATTAAATGATAAGCCCAAAACACTAAATCAATCTGAAAATAGTTAAATCAGCTTAAATACTTAGACAAGCATAAAAAACACAACTCAAAAAGACAAAACACACTTACAAATAAATTTTCATATCATCTACAAAACAAGAAATGTGACTATGATGATGAACAGTTATCGTGTATTAGTGGCGTATTTATGGGGGGAAGGGGTTAAACGGGTTTAAACCCCCATGACCAAACGGTGAAGGGGGGTCAGCTTCATGAAAACTTCTAAAAAAAAAATCTGAACCACTCCTTTGAAAATAGCGAAATACGCTTCTGCATGTATTCATTATATAATATATAAAAAATATATTTATTATTTATTTAAATAATGCCGGTCATACACGCTACGGTCTACCTTTCGGTCAAGTCGGCCGGAACGTATTTAGGAATAAACCTGTGCAGTTTTTTTAAACGGTGCAAGATCGAAAACCAATTATTTCGAATGACATCGTATTTGTGTTTATCGCGAAAAAACTGAAGACCGCTCCGGTACACCGAAGTCTTGTTGACCTGCACTAGCATATGTTACTTGTAGAGGTACATCTCTCCGGTCAGTGATAAGGCGAAAGGGATTTACATAAGCAGCTGATTCGTACTAAAAAGTGGTAAGTGGTTGTTCATTATTTAACAAAACTACGATTCAAAAATAGTTATCTTTTTATTTGTCATTAGTATTCAGCATCATACAAGTAGCTAATCTCTTGAATTAATTTAGAAAAAAAACATTTTATCGTTTTTTAAACAAATTCGAAAAAATTGTTTTTAGAATGGTATAGGGTGGGTATCGATATTATTAGCTGCTTTATTACGTAAAAAACTTTGGCCGCCACTGTCTCCGGTAGACCGTAGCTTGTGTGGCCAACTAAATTTACAGGTAATTTTTAACACACATTAAATTTTTAACTTTGATATGAATCAACAAAAATGTTATGGAATTTTAATTTAATTAAGGGTCGCACTGTGACCTTTAATAAAAACCTAAACACTTAATACTTACGTAATATATCACGAGAAAATTACTTTATTGCTATTAATAATAATTATTAAAACGGAAATTATAATTTCAATGATAAAAATATATAATATTTTGTAAATTATATTGAATCTTCTTTCATTTTTTACATTGAGTTTTCTCTTTTACATAATGGTAAATTATGCTTTTTGTGATTGAACGAAACATGAATAAAACAAGATTTTCATAATTCAGACATTAGGTTTATATAATATAGTAATATATTGTTGGTTATACGGTTGCACTACAAGTAAAACTTTAGTACTCAATTATACCATCGTATAATCAGCCTTATAGATATAGATTATATATATAGTCAGCCTTTGATCGATAAACTTTACGTTTAAGTTAAAGATATAAAACACTAAGTTCCAATAATTTTAAATTAAAAAACAAATTTATAGTTTTTAACATTATAATATTAATAACAAACATCTATAAAAAAAATAAACAACTTTGTTTAAAGGAAAATAAATAGTAAATTGAACTAAACATAATATATTAAAGTGTATATACAAACAACATTTTAGTTTATAATTTAGGACTCGCATGCATAACATGTTGGATTGGGTTAGTTTTATTCCCGAAAAACAACAATTATTTTTATATCGTGTCATTTTTATTGAAAAAATTAATATTATAAAAAGTAGGTAGGTACTATAATATATAAATGTAATACATATTTAAATATTAAATTTCGCAACATTTTTCGGCTTAAAACTCTATACAAGTACAGGGTTAATATTATATAAGTTTATACCATGTCGATAAAGATCATTTTAAAAAGGCAAAACCATTTTGTACATAATATAATTCTTTACCTGTAATCTACTATTATATTATATTCCAATTATTAAATTATATATTCTATATTTTATAATACTGATAATTATATTGAATAACTTAATTAAACTTAAAATTAAAACAATTTGTTTTTCGTAAATTAAAATGTAAAAAATAAAATAATAAATAATTGTAAGGTAATAAAAATATAAAGACGAAAAAAATATAAAATGATCATAAAAATATATTATATGTTATGAATTTATGATTCAATTATTATGTTCAAAAACCAAAATAAAAATATATAAGTATAAATAATATTTATAAATAATAACTATAATATATATATATAATATAATATACATTTATATGAGTTAATAATTATATTATGAAGTTTTATTATTCGGTTGTGAAGGTTGCTACGATAATAATTGGTTAACGGGACAACTTTTTTTTGAACATTTGATTTTCAAAAATATTATCCTAAAAAAACAAAAGTACAATACACAGATGAGTAATGAGTTAAATAATAATAATAATAAAACATACAGCTGACAGAAATTTAAAATCATTATGTGGCTAATTCTTTTTATCGATTCGATTCCAATAATTAAAATCCTGCGTCTAGGACAGGAAATTATGACTTCAATATAAAGGAAAACTTAAGAAATTAATTTAGATAATAAATATAATTTTTTATTTCCCGCAGATATTTTAATAAAATTTAAAACTAAAAGTTATTTAGAAATATGTAAAATAATAAATTAATAAAAATACATAAAATATAATAGCTAGAATACAAATTATTGTATGAAATAACGATTAAATTATTTTATCTATAGGTACAATTAATTTGGGTTCTAATCATGGTAGGTACCTATTGTCTGTATATATACATATACTCACTATTTTTATACTATTATGAAATATTTGTTCTATAATATTATATGCTATATTTAAAAATAGATATTGATTGAGTTAACAAGTAATTTTTCTTTTAATTTAACTACGTTTAAAAATAACATTTAATAAACAATTAACATTTTTTCAATGAACTTATCTTAAATTTATTTAAAAAATATAATTAGTTAACCATTAACATAACTTAACATTGCACATCCGAATGCTTATTATATTGGGATAAAAAATCTGTTTTTAAAACAATTTGAATCATAAATTAATATATTTTAGTGATTCAGTGATTTTTCGTTTGTTATAATAAATAAAAATAAATGTAAATACAAGTTCATGGTTATTTTCTGTTATTTTTACCTAACCAACTATAAAAGCACAATATAAATTACGAATTTTACGATTAGGATTATTTAAAATATGATAATAGTTATTTGAGATCTTGTCGTGTTTAATAATGATATATTTTTTCTAATTTATTATTTTCTAGATTAATTGTAATATTTTTTATAAACTTAGATGGGCATTAATGTGATAAAAATATTAAAAAGTAAATATATACACGTTAAAAATTTTAATTGTATAATAATTAGTATTTTATAATATTTTATACGATGTACGATTTACATTATACCTAAGTAATTATGGGTTTACTATATTAATGTCCCAGTCGTCCCACAATTCATATCATTATCGTTTATAAGTATTATATCATAATGATATAAATTATTTTACGAGTTTACTTGTTAGATGAAATGTAACATAATTAGCTACACTAATATTATCCTAAATAAAATACATAATTTAACATTTTATTCTTATAATATATATAAAAATTTGATATTACTTTTGGTAACGTCTAGAATTTAGTAAGATTGTTATTTTAAATAGGAGTCTGAGACATGGGTGTCTATAGGGGGGTAAAGGGATATTTTCCCCTTGGCTTTTTTGGTTCATTTATTATAATCATTATGTATTCCTAACATTTTTTGTTAATTATGAGGTTACTAAATTACGTATACCTATGAAAGAAAATATTTCACAGAGTATATAAACTATAGGACTACAACATAGGACTACTATAAACTACTTCGATAGTGAGACTAAACATTGAAAAATGAAAATGTTTTGACTCATCCCCCTTAAAAATGTCACAATAAAGGAGAAAAATTAATAAGAAAAATATATTGAAATTGTTATAACCGTGGTAACCGAACTGGGTTAGGTTATGGTTAGGGTATTTGTACTGATCCAAATGGAAACTGTAGCACAGAAGTGAATGCACATTAGTGGATGGCGGAAAAAATGATAAATTATAAGTATGATAATATTAAAATGACATTACCTATTAAAACGAATCGTTTTACGGTGATCGCTGAGCATCATCAATGACAGTTCGAAAACGTTTGAATTTAGTCAAAAAATTTAAATTTTTCTGGTTTGTTTTTTTTTTTTGTGTGTTTTCTTTTTGAGCGTTGGTATATAGCCGATATCAGGTTCAGATGGATATCAATCTAACAAATCAAAAACGTACAGCACCATCAACGCATATCCGAAAGTTATCATATAAAAAAAATGCCAACGCACAAAACGAATACAAAAATACAAGAGCTAAGTAACACAAAAATCGGTTTGTTTGCGTGTCGGAATAAAGTTGTCTTTTAAATTTCATTTTAAATAAAATATTATTAAAACAATATTGTTTAGTTAAATACTTTGCGTCAAAGATAAAAATTTTCTTTGAACGGTATTATGACAAAATAATATTGTTTGGTCAGAACAATGTGTTAAATGTTGTCTAAGACGGTAGGTATATTGGAAACGACGTCCGACGACGTACTATATAATTTCCGAAGTTATCTGGTAACAACCGGTTTTCACTTTCCCGGTAGATATATAGGCGGTACTCGGTAAAGATTTCATGGGAACGTGGTCTAGTGGATTGGTCGAAGTAGAATAATTTTTAGTTGTTTTACAACCAGCGCTGCTATTATTGATTACCTTAAAATAAAAAAATCTAAGCGTTTTGGACGAGCGGGTTTTATAATTTTAAATTAAATATTAATAAGCCATTAATATATACATGGTACATAAATATAGAATGAACAGTCGAACGGTATTTTCGTGAGAACTACAAACTTTATAAAATGCATTAATTAAGTGTTTTTAGTATTTCTCTCGAAGTTTGTCGCTCATCAAAGAAATTCGATAATTCCGATGAAATGACTTTTAGCACGACGTCAATGTTATCTTTCGGCGTTTTATTATAATGACTCCTTTGATTAGTTTTATGTATAAACACAATATAATATTATGTAAATATAAAATAAACGAGTTTGAAAACTACGATTAAAATAAAAATAATTTTAATCAATAGTTGTCGTTTATATATTGTTATACTTCTTTTAACTATAAACAATATTATTATTATAAATATATTTTTTTCTTTAAAATATCAATTTATAATACAATATAGAATATTATATTCTCTAGAATAAATTTCATTATTTAATGTTTGTTTACGAATATTAAAAAAGTTACAATTTACGTACTGTAAATTCGTATTAAGAATATTATCCGACAATAAGATTACAATTATTTAAAATACATACTTTAATGAATTATAATATTATAATCTTGTGCTATGTGTGCGTATTATTTACTAGCAAACCACGCGTTTATCGGTCATTAATTATGTAAATCACCTTTAAATATAACCATTTTCTTTTATATAAATTTATATAAAAATGTTAACACTATAAATTTCTTAATGTGATAATCATCTCAATTTATTAATTATTGTTAATTGCAATCATGTCCATTGCCTTGGAACCCCTTCCTATTTCCAATTTGGGATCAGTACCAGTGACGATCATTTGTGTTTTACTCATTTCTGACTTATTCACACATATAACAGGAGCAAGCTGGGGACACGTTAACATTTCGAATTTCGAATTTTGAATCCAGAACCGTGTCAATCGTTTGTGCTTTATTTTATCCCGATATATTATAAAATTAAGCGGGGGTGTATTTCGAATATAATAATATAGTGGTATAATAAATTGGAAAGAACGCATCAAGCTATAGAACGTATTGATAAAATACAGTTGAACACATTACACATGATATGTCAACACTATGAACATAAAAATGACTATATAAATATTTAGTGCCTTTCATAAAATAAATGTATATAAAATTTTAGAGTAGTTCAATATTAATCGACAGTTGTTGACTTAACGTATTCATAAAAACATGTGTATGATAAGGAATGTCATTCATTCTCTATTACTGGTATAATACTATTATGAATATCTATCCTGACAATTATCAGAAATAGTATTTAAGCCTTTTTTTTAAACATATATCGATAATATATAGTTACTATGTATGATCAGGTATAATGCTATGTAGTTACAATTTTTTAGTAGATGATAGGTTAGTAGTTATAAAAGGTAAGCAAATAGAAAATTTAAAAAAAAAAAATGGTTAAAAAATTACACGATGTAAATACGCATACCTTAACATCATGTTGAATTCCCCAACGATAGTAAATAATATTAGGTATTGTATATTATATTTTATAATAATATAAGATTATTGTAAAAAAAAAATCTAATTTTCAACAGGTATTTTTAATAATAATAATTTGTCTCTTTTAAATATTCCACATCTAAATATGCACACTTCATGTAATTGCCTTCTTATATTTATACTTAATCGAATCTCAAAACTCTCGAAAAGCGTCGTTTACGTCTCAATTTCAACTTTATATTCAATTTTTCGGCTGAAAATGTTTAATGTCCATTTTTCATAAGTAAACTATATTTGATACATTAATGCTCGCTCTGCATAATCGAATAGGTTATTAACTAATTTAATTAATTATAAATTAACAAGCACCAAATATGTTAGTAATAACATGGTGTATGCAACCCTATAATGAAAGCTATATCGATATAATGACCTTAAAAACTAGAATAGATTTATTTATTCCATCTAACTTTAGCTTATTTAAAAATTATATACATTTTTATTTGTATTGTTATTTATTTATATAATTCTATACAATTAATTCTTCTTTTACCTCGATACTTAAACTATCATGGGTTTTGACAAAGACCTAGTCTTACACATTCATAGATCTCGATCACTCATCTCTTGTCAATTCATAACAGCTATCTATATATCACCCTCTTGCCTTCTACATTAATTTCCATAACAATAATTCCCACAGCCTCATTTCTTTTCTTTCATATTTTCAATACGTGTCCAAACCATTTGAGACAATTCCCTCTCTCCTACACTTCCCTTTTATGTATTCGTTTCTTTTTCTATTCTATTTAGACACTCCACATATCTATCTTAAAATTATCATTATACACTCATAGTCTGTTTAATTTTTTTGTTAGCCTAACACTCCGATCGTTACATGATTAACATTAATCTATTTCATAAATCGAGTTATAATTATATAGAGCTTATAAAATAAATTACAAACATTAAACAAACGTATGTAGTTCCACGTTACTTTTATAACATGAAACATGTTCGAGTCGTCCTATTATTTACTTTTATTTTTATTTTATTTATTATTAGTTACTATTACGACACTATAAATCGCAATATCGTTTTCGCGCGATGCTTAACGATTTATCTGTAACGTCTTTGGAAAAGTACAGATGGCGTAACACCATAAATAGTCTTGCGCACAAACTTCGCGATTACTTCTCCGCGTTGTCGTTTCTATTAAACTTACGCTATCGTCAATTTTTTATTTGTACAGCTACAGCCACCGACACATACACAAGTTTGTAGTTTCGGAAGTCATTTCAACTGCGTACATATTTGAACTTATCGTCGACAGGTAAATATTTTACATGATTCTTTTCTATTTTACTATCTTTTTTTACGTAACTTTAAAATGTCACATTTTATATTAATTTGAAAATGTAAAAGAAATGTGTTACTTTTAGACATAATGTGAACAGTTTGACAATATTAAATTAGTTTTATGGTTTTAACAACATATAAAACAGGTTTTTATTTTGGAATGATATTATGTTATATTTTATTAGACATGATACGCAAAGTGGTTTTTTAGAATGCACCTTAAATTTTATTATATGAAATCAGTCCATTTTATTAAGCCTTGTCTTGAAGACGCGCTCTTTTCAAGTCGAAAACCAGTTTTGTGTGTCCAAAAATGTTATAGGAATTCAAAAAAAATGTTAACATCGACGGGAAATCTTGTATAATCCAAATGTAAGTTTAAGGAAACAAGTAAATCTAAACAAATGATTAGATTTAATCACGGACGAGATTTCGGAATAAAACAATAATACCCTACCTACAAAATGTAATATTATTTTTGCAGTTTGTATTTAAAATGAAATTCAAGAATAAAATATGTTACGTTATATTCTTTTTATTATTTTTTTTTTTATATATTATAACACCGAGTAAAAACTATATCATATATTCATCACAATTTTATAATATCATTATTAGTTATAATATTATAATTAATAAATAATAAAAATTTCAACTATGATTACGTTATTTTTTCAAAGACGAAATTGTTAAATTCATAAACGAGTGAAAAGATAAAATAAATTAATGTAACTTTAACTTTTTTTATTAATTTTATTAGTATAGTTTATGATGCGTGTATGCAGCTATCAATTTTAAAATAACATAATTATTATCCTATAGTTTAAATGAAAACTTTTGTTCAATAATAATCATATTAAGTATTAAATATACGCATAGTTTTTATCTTATCAACGTAAAAAACGTTTAAAAATAAATTATTAGACTTCAGACATTTTAATTCATTTCTTTGATAAATGATCACCCACGTATTTTATTGACTTCGTTGTATTGAAATGTAATGTATTTAATTGTATCTATATGAAACAATATATATATATATTAACGTAACGTATTGTATAATATTTTCTTTTCTTCTGGTATTATTTAGTTTATTATAAGTTTTTATTAAAATTATATTTTATAACAATAAAACGTATAAGATCTTATAATTGTTTTTAATAATCGATTGAATACACCTTAATTAATATTTGGTAAATATAATGTTCCGCGAACAAATATGTAGTATTATTAGTAGTTTAAATGTACCTATATTATATGATAATAATTGCATAATAATTTCTTCATATATTTTTATAAATATTTTAAAAAATGAGAAATTCTCTAAAACTATCTTAATTCTAATATCGAATTGTGGTATTTTTCTCACGGAATAATAAGTATCAACACTTATAGATTACGATTTACGAGATAAGAAAACAACTGCTCTGTTATATTGTTTATACATACGATATCATTGCAATATATTATACTACCGATAATATATTATATCTATTGCAGTACCTATATAAAATGTCTCAAGACAACAATGGAGCCGACAAGGCTCGTTCCTTCGTGAAGAGAGATTGTGACGATTATTCACGTCCAGATTGGTTGGGATCTGATGCGAAAATGGACAAAGAAGAGGAATCAGAACTTATCAAGAAATTTGGTTTTATCAGCTTCTTGGACAAATCCAACGAGTTCATTCGCAACGTAATTTGTAAATCTAACTCACAGCCCAAAGAAGAATAATAAAATAAAAAACAATACATACATATATCAGCATTCACCGCTGCCACCACAACCTTATCAAAAATGGTGTTAATAATGATACGTTTTTAATTTGATAATATTTTTTTTAACCATATTATATAATATAGAGTTGCCCGAGAATGAAAACGTGCCATATTTGTCGTAAGACTAATAATTTAAATGAAAACAATTTATTCGATTCCCTTGTCTGTTATTGATCACAAACTCCATAATAAATGTCGAATCCCTTACGTCAGATAAAATTTTAATAAAAAACGAAAATTCAATTTAAATACAATATACATAACAACAATCTATATCATTTACAGTTATGTTGATGTCTTAATAAAAAATCCCTCATACATGAATCGTTTTCATTCTCCAGTGACGATTAGTGTTTAAACAATATACCTATATCCACATAATAAAATATACAGATTATTTATATTATATATATATATATATATCACGCATTGAATATAATATTATTATAATATACTCTATCCGAATAGCTATATAATACGACGATTTACAAAACAGGAATTTTCTAATTAACTATAGCCCGATTAACGAGTAAATGATGAATACATTATATAAGTACCTAATTATCGTGTGTCCCGTTATAATCATCATTATTCATATGGTTTTCAAAGATCGAACTCGTTTGTTATACATTATAACCGCTTGAAATTATTACTAATATTATAACAATATATTTATCCGTTGCGTCATATTATAATATTATATTTCTTTATTTATCATATTTATTTATTATAATATTTTCTTGTAGCACACCAGTTTGTTAGTATAACGTAATAATATATAACTAGGTGGATACTCGTAATTTTAATCCAAACGTTAAAGAATAACGATTTGGGTTTACTTATCTACATCTACACAAACGACACACGTTCTGTTTCATAATAATAATACCTATTATATATTTTCTAATCGCGTTGTTTTATCAGAATCTACATCCACAGAATAATCTTTCTACGAAATTTTATTTCATCGTCTAATATAGTTATTAGTTAGTTAAAAATAATAATATATGCACACTGTTTTATTGTATTACACTTAATCATAAAAAATGTCCACTGACATAGTATGTAGTTTATAGTAGCGTGTTGATTATAATAATATTGCACTTTGTAGTTTTGAACCGGTTTTAATGTTATAATTTAAAGATGTCGGTATAGGCGTAAATACGACTACCTACTCGACAACTTAAAATGTAACTGTGATTGTTAAAAACACAAACGCGGTAATATAAGTATGTTATATACCATATATACATAAGATTAATATTACAAATTATAATGTACAAGTATTGAGCTGCACAATATATTAAAGCTGTAAAATTTAAACAAATATATATTATCTATCTATTTCTTTATTCATTTATTCGTATAAATTGTTAATTAATTTCATAATATTATAACAATGGAGTTATCATTGAAACCACAACAACATTTGTATTTAGAACCTACAGAATCGGTTACCAATATGAAACTGTGCGTTTACATTATGATAGTTACTATCATTCTCACATGTCAGTATGTCATGATAAAAGCACTCAAGTATCTATACCATCATGCAATCACCCCCCATTGCCAATACATAGGCATCACCAAAGTCTAAATTATGGGGTAGGAAAAACAAATTATCCACAGTAAATTTCTATTGCGTTTATTTTTAAAAGTGAAAAAGTTATTTTTATAGGTTGAATTATTATTTTGTATAGTAAAAATGCATATACATAGTTAACATTTTAATTGAACTTTAAGTTATTATTTTAACTACAAAATTTTTATATTAGTTAAAAATAAATATACGTTAACAAAACTCAAATATTTATTTTAAATTAATTCGGCGTTTGTGTTAGCACAAAATTCGCCGACATCTGCATTTTTATTATTATTTTATTTAATAATTTTTGGATAGTAGGAATATTTAGATAATTGTTATAATAACCTAAACATTATAATTTGACTTTATTGTTCATAATATTCCAAGTCACAACTTCTATTTATAAAAAAAAGATCATTTTTGTCTTGTCTTGAATAATAATCATCGAATATATTTTTAAAATCTAAGACGTTTTTGGGATAGCAAAACTATAACTTTGCTACCCTATACAAATTTCTAGAGTAGCAAAGATACGACTTAGTGACGTCTATGCTCCATTATACAATAATATCGTAATTATTATGGATATGCTAACCAGATAAGTATATAGGCATATAGGTTTTCATTTGATTTTGAAATACTGAAATAAATCAGAAATGATGTAGCCAAGTATTGGAGTGGCCTATTTTGTACGACCATTTCGGCGTCGATAATATAAAAAAACATATTACCTTATACCACGGGCGCCATTTTAGTATTTTTATAGGAAGAACGAAAATTGAAGCAGGCCAAATTTTATGCCGATCAGGCCAATTTTGTTTGATATTAAAATTATGTTAGAAATTGACAGCTTCATTTACGATGGACTTTTACGAATGTACAAAGTTTTTTAGTTATAATTATATTACACTTTTATCATTATTATTGCGAAACAAACTACAAGGATTCAAACTACAAACGACAAAATGGTACAAATATACAAAAATATCATAAGTCCATGTTATTGTAAATTATAAAGGCGGTATTTGCATATTATGTATGAGTGTGATAAAATACAGAAAAAATAGGGGAACAGTGGCCCGCCCTTCTCCCCCTGCGACCCTGCCATATACAGCATATGTTTATTTTTATAAAAGTAAATTAAATAATACGAATTTTAATTATAATTTATGTATATTTTATATATGTACTACATAAAATATTTAATAATTATGAATATACTTAATAAAATTAAAATTCTACTATTATTAAATAATTATAATAACGCCGTAATGGCAACAAGGAATGTCCAATTTCGTGGAAAATATGTTTAAAAATTTAATTTTTAATAGATTAGGATTAATTTAATATATGGTTATACATTTTACTATATATATTCCACACATAACAAAGGAATCACCAGGTTTAGAGAAAATTGAGATGATTTAAAAACATGAAATTGGATTAATAATTTATAAATAAAGTAAACCAGAAATTTTAATTATTATTTAAAGACGTCGTAATTGATAACATCGTAAATATCGTAATATCGTATAACTCACATACAA
This sequence comes from Eriosoma lanigerum, assembly GCA_013282895.1. NCBI lineage: Eukaryota > Metazoa > Arthropoda > Insecta > Hemiptera > Aphididae > Eriosoma > Eriosoma lanigerum. Next base: position 41,469,655 of record CM023360.1, read on the forward strand.
TTTTCCTGTGTAGCTACCCTATATATCTGCTAGCTACTATGAACAACATGTCGAAAAATATATGAAATATTACATCGAATGATAAACTATACTCCAGTTCTTATTTTTTAGTGGCCCCAACTCATTGTGTATTCTGAAATATAAAATGTGCATTATGGATTTAAATAATGTGAAATTGCAAATATGTAAATATACAAACGTAATTTAATTTTTAATAAATTGTTCATCAAAAAATATTTATATTTATATATTTTGTTTGTATATAATTTTAATGTAAGTAGGTTCAATAACCAAGTGTCAATATTTCACCACTTTACGGCGATTCAAAGATTTTTTTAAAGTTAATGATAATTCCTTTTTTCTCCAGTTTTTCAACGAAATGGACCACTTCTATTAATCCGATCTTTTCGAACAAGTTCTTATATGAAAGAAAATTAAATTTCCTACGTTTTGAACACTTTAAATGTCCATTTTTGTCAATATTTCACCACTTTTTCAATAAAAAAAAAAAAAAAAAAAAAAAAATTGGGACTGGTACATGGGAAGTACATGTTTGTATGATAAAAAAAGGAAATATACGAAATAATATTATGGTTATTGTCTGTATAAAGAATAGAACGGAATGTTCTTATACATAAACATAATTATGAAATATTACTAATACCATAATACTGGTTTACTTTGGAAATTAGGTATTTTAAATTTAATTCGCGTTTAAAATACTATACTGCTGACAAAAAACTAAAAAATTAAATAAGCATTTAACCTTACTTATTAAATACTAATTGTCAAAACGTAAATTTTATTATTAATTATTAATATTATTATTATTTATTTAATAGGTATCTAACCCTTTTTAAAAAAAAAAAAAAAAAAAAAAAAATATTCGATTATATTTTACATCAAATTTTAGTTAATTCATTCCCATTATATTAGATAATATGGGATATTTTCGTCAAAGTTTTATATATTGTCATTGATTTGTATAATATTATTATTATTACTCGTGTTATATTATTATCTATACAAAAATACATTCTGAAAGGAAGCCACATACAGGAAGCCATTATACTGTAGTAGCTAGGGCTATAAATAAATAGTTGAAAATCCTGCACCAAAGATAGATCGCTGAAAATCAAATCAAAAACTAATCAGCATAATATAAATTTACGACGAATCCAATGGGAATATCTATTTTCTTATACCGTGGTCATAATATAATGGGTTAATTTATCGTTATTATTTGAATTCAGACTTGACATTTCTTGCGGTCTGGCATAGACACGTTCATACCCCAAACTCGAGTATGCCTATAGCTATAAATCGTACTCGACCGCGTTCGTCTCTATTTTTGAAACGAAGCCTTTGTTCGAACGATCGTGAAATATTCTACTACGTACATATCATTCAGTGGTTTCTAATTGTCTTTCGTTCTTTTGACTATACTTTACTTTAGAAATTAAGTCTTCTTCTTCTTTTTTTTCGCCTAACACTATACCAACAAGATGGGATCAACTTTTATCAAAGTAAAAAATAATAACAAAGCAAATTTTCTGTTCAAATGTAGACAGGTAGTCAAAAAATATTCGATTCCTTCGTTATCCTTTAAAAAAAATTAAACTTAAGTATATTATTTATATTGCAATATTTTTAAAAGTTATATTTAGCAGGGTGATGGAAAAAATAATTTAAAACGTGTTAATTTTGCTAAAATATTTTTTTTTAATTATTTTTTTTAACTTAAAATCAAAATAATTGTAAATAAATATTTATTAAATGTAATATTTCTTGATGGTTAAAATATTTTATTACACAAAATATTTAAAAATTAGAGGTAACTGTTAACAAATGTAATTTTTTCCCGTTGTTTAAATCTATTGTTTTAAACAAATCTGTATTCGAATTTCTTAAATGTTTAAAACATGATAAAATTAAAATAAATGGTAAAAACAAAATGTTTTAACTATCTCAATTGATATTTAGCCATAATTTAATAGGTATACATTTCCGATTTTCCTTTAAAAAAAAAATAAATAAATAAATAAAATATATTTATTATAAATATAAATAATATGGGTTGGATAGTAAAAATTAACATAAAAATAGTTTGGAATTTACCTTTCATCTGAAATATTGGGCGAACTTGATTGGCAGATAATTTAATTAAACTTGTTTATAACTTTAATTGATTATTATAATGGAACCATCAACATTTTACTAAGCTTTAGATTTAAATTTACAAATCTTCATACTGTTAGCATATTATTATTATTCAACCTCGTTTAAAATAAAGTTATACAAGACTTTTAATTATATTAGATTATAATCATATTATTTCAATTATATTAGACTTAATAAAAATTCAAATTCATTCAATAAAAAACTTCTAATTATTTATGTTTGTTATTATTTTAAAAATAAAAACATTTTTTTTTTTATTATCGAAAATAAATATTTTTTCATCGAATAAATATTATTTGGGTGCTGACGGACGAAAACACCTTTCACAGTAATAGGGTTAAAAATATTATTTTATTGTGAGTCAGTATTTTTTTACCATACATAAACAAATTAATAAAACGTAGAAATATTTGAAATTACTTTTGTTAAATTAGATTTTCTCAGTATAACATGTATCTACGCATTATATAATATAAAACAGATAAAAAATATAGTTTATATACAGTGTTCCAGATCTATTTACTAATTGCAATATTTCGGCAAAAAATTAAATTATTTAATAAGTTTTTTTTTTTATTAAGACAACGGACTATAATATAACTTTTATTATTTGTTTAAAAAAAGACAATTTATAAAAAAAAAACTATTTTAAATAGTATACTTATATAAGAATATTGAACTGTCGATCTTTTAATTTAATCAAGATTTCAATTTTTAGGAATTTTTTTTAATTATTCGAGAAATTATATTTCTGATGTCATTATTTTAATTTAATATTTTGATATCATCGCATCCCATGGTAAAATTTGTTCTTAATTTGTCTTAATGCGTGGTGCTTACAAAATGTTATCATAGATAATTATATCTTTATTATCTATGAATTTTATAGCTGCAAAAATATTATAATAATTAACAACCCTACGATAAATGACTATATACAAATTTTACATAACTTAAGAAATAAAGAGTTTATTTATTAATTTTTTTATAAGACGCAATGTTTTAAACAAGTAATAATAAGTTATAATAAATGTAATATTATAGTACGTTGCCAAGATAATAATGTGAAAATAATTGCATTTAAAAATGATCATTTTTCGAGGAGATATTCCAATTAGTAAATAGATTTGGCCCACTCTGTATATAGACGAAATGTTATATACACGTATATGTTAACGAAAATGTATCGTTAAAAACGAAATGAAATATCGATTATAATATAAAAAAGTTTATTTATAGTATTTATAGTTGAATAATGTCAAATAATATGCGAACGTACAATAGGTAACGTCCCTCGCTCCACCCATTTAATATTTTTAAGAATTATTTTTCAAGAAATTAGTATGTAATTTGTATAAATTTGTACGATAATCAACACAATTTGTACGTAACAGGGTTTTATGGGTTACCCTAAAAACATTGAGTGGAGCTTAAATAACGTACGTTACTGCAGCCCCTCACACTCACAGTTTTAACAATAATTTTATTAATTTTAGCTTTACCATTATTTAGTATGTAATTTGTACGGATTTGTACGTTCATGTTTTAGCCATAAATGCTATTTTTGTTTTATCATATCTTGTCTCGTGTATTTTGCTTAGTTTTGATTCTTAATTATTAGAAATGAATTTCTGTCATTTGTATATCTTGCTATTTTTTTATTATTTTTATTATTTAAACTTTTTATTAAACTAACTTTTTATTATTTAATTTTATGTATTACTACAGTTGGTATTATATTTTCGTGTAGTTAGGCTATCTAATTTAATTAATATTATTATTCATATATTTTATTATAGTTTTGTAAATAGAATTTGGTTTTTTAGTTGTGGATTCAAATAAAGAACATAAATAGTTTTATCATAAATAAATTAATAAATTTTTTTTATTCATTTCTATGGACAAATATCCATTTCACAATATAATTTTATAAAATAACAATAATATAATATAATTAAAATAATAAGATATAACATAATGAAAGATAAGTAGACTAATACATTTAATAATAATAATAATAATAATAATAATACACACAATGTTTATTAAAATAATTGACTATTTCCTGTAGTCATAAAATATGAATTGGGTCGTTAGACGTATATCTTTTAGAAGAATGTTGACTATAAAATAAATCATTGTTGCGAGTGTAGTGGTTATTAACTTTAAAATTTAATTGGATTAATTTATATGAGTCATCAATCTCGTTATTCGGTAATTTGGAAAGAAAGGTATTGTATGACAAATTTCTACGTATTTTTAATGTTTCAACGTATAACAATTTAAAGAAAATTACTAACCAGTGTAAGGAGTTATTTGAATATTACATTTATGACATATAAATCTGAGGACACTATTTTGCAAGTTGATATTATGTCCTGAATTTGTATTTATAATGAATTTGTTTGCTTGTTATAATATTAATATAATTGACAGATAAAAATAAATATAATAGTGGCATTTGTCGCTTAAACGCGGTAGTACAAATTTCGGGGATGATCGTATAAATCCATATAAATTATGACGTAAAAAATAAAATTTGAAAACAATATTTCCCCTCAGTGTGTTCTGGGGTAACATTGTAATTATAAAAATGACAATTTTCGCTCAAGTGCGATCGTAAAAATTTCAGGGGTGATCGTATAAATCCATACAAATTATATAATAAATATTGGTACAGTTAATATTAAGAAAACTATAAAAACTGTTACCCCACTCAATGCTTTTAGAGTAGAACATAAAACCCTGTTACATACAATTTGTATGATAATCGTACAAATTCATAAAAATTACACACTAAATTATTGAATTTTTTTTCAAAAATATATAATTGGTTGGCGGGGGTAACGTGCATTTAAACGATTTGTAAATTTATAACCGCTTATTAAACAGTAAGTAATATTATTCGTTTAGTTTAATTAAATAATTAAATTAAATGTAATAAACTAATAACCTTTCATTATTTTTCTCAACAGATAAATTTGTTTGAATCTCAAATGTACTAAATAATTTACTTGGAATCCTAATGTTATTTTTCGATATTTAAACCCATTTTATTTTTTGTCAGTAAAATATATAAAAAATATTATAAGAATTAAATAACAAAACAAATATAGTTTACGTTTGCCGACAATGGTAATTTGTAGTCAATTATTATTATTTATCATTTTCTTGCGATCGCTTCTAGAATAGCCGTCGATTTAACGAAAACCATACATTTATTACACCTATTATAGTATAATATATTATAGATATAATATGCATAAGCATAATATTTTAAAATTATATATTTAAAAATTAGACCACGCGCGTGGTTTGTCAAGGTCGATCGGATATAAAATTTGTTTAAGAAAATCGAACGAATGTTATAGGTATCTAACATTATTTTATTAATAATAATTTATCGTTCCGTACAAAGGAATGGTTGTTCGGATGTGATTTCTATAATATTTACTCAGACTTTATTTGTTACAATCAATCTTTTTATACCAAGGTTATAAAAAGTAAATATTCGGTTAAGTAATTAATAATCAGGTTATATACAATATATCTATAGATTATAATAAAATGATTAATCTGAATTCGTGAAAATATAAGTTCGGATATCAAATATTAATATCTTTCATTAGAGTATGTATTCGTAATAGTTCTCTGAATAAAAAGCTAAAAAAAATTTGAAAATAATAAAGAATTTACCACGAACAACGAATTGTTCGATAGATAATATTATTATACTAAAGTAAGAGGTATATATTGTGTAGTTGAATATTTCACAATTCTTATTCAAATTCGTCTTTATTCTCAAAGAAATTGTACAAAAAAATTAAATGAATTTTCAAATACAATTATACTTTATTTTTGTTAGAGAATTTAAATTTTAAACAATGCATTTCGTATTAGGTAGGTATGTCGATTATCTAAGTATAATATAATACCTACGTTTTAAATTAATGCAAAATATAATGCACAAGCTTAATCGAAAAAAGAAAAAATATAAATTTACTGTTGTTAAATTTTTATATAAAAATAAATATTTTTAAATGCGCCTTTATGACTAGTATAATATAATATTAAACATATTATATATTTAATAGTGTCAAATTTTCGAACCTTGGTTATATTTTCTATTTATGATAAACACCTGTTACTTTTTGAAACCTTAATGTTCGTCGCCATAATTTTCGGTTTAAAAATATGCATATCGAATAAATGTAAATGATTTTGTATATCGTTCTAGAATTAGAATTTAATAATTTTACAATTTTTTGAAATAAATATTATCTATTCTGCGTATTTCGAACAATATTTATATTATAAACTTAATATACTTTCTAATATTCCGATATGTAGGCCTATATTTTTTTGTGTTTTCCTCAATATACTAATAAATATTCGCTACGGTTTCAATCAGAAAATTATTCCCCCTCAATTATGGCTTCGCTGCGTATTAATTTACATCAACAAATAAGTTCGAATCACTATACCAAAACCGCGGGTCGATTTGAAGGGTTGTTTGAGACGCGTTAATAGGTTTTCACATTCTCCGATCTCATATTGTTCACGTCGCCCCATATGTATTTTACAAAACCAATAACGAGATAAACCGTGATTATTCCGAAAGATTATTTTTTGATTTATAACTTTATATTAAAATATAAACGGAGATAAAAATTACCAAAATAATATTCAACAGTAAAATCTGAAAATATAACCGTATAATTAAAATATTGAAAAATTATTTATGAAAAATAACAAATATATTAATTAGGTTTAATCGATTTTATATACTAACCTCAGTTTAGTTTCAAAAATTCATAGCTAATTAGAGCGAAATAAGTTTTTTTCATTAATGTTTTAACTTTGAAGAGTTTTTCTTTTAGTTAAAAGTTGCAGGTAAAGACTTTTACAATTGAAATATTAACAATTTTAACCAAAATGATGATTTTTTTTTGTAGCCTACTCAGAATTAATTATTAAATTATTTTTTATTTTGTTTACTTTTCTTTATAATAATAATTATTGTACAATCCCTAACTATAAAGATTAAATTTTTAATTACATTTTTTAATCTAATTTCGTCTTTTTTTATCTTATACTTGTTGAAAGGTCACTAATTATTTAGTTAAAATGCAATTTATTATAATGTATTAAATTAAAAATCCTTTTCCTTTTTGTAATTAAAATTAAATAATGAACAACTTCGTATGAACAAAGATGTATAACTAGACAATACAGATATTTTTCAATACAAATTTAAGGAAATGAACCCTAACCAAATTCTAAAATCGACCCATGAATAGATAGCACAAACAAAAGATGGTTTGAATTTACCTATCATATTTTGACCTAGTTAATTAAGTTTTAGAATGTGTGTTTGTGGAGATAATGAGTTACAATAACTAAACATTAGCACTGAAAATACGTTTTGGCAGAAATTATTTTCGTTTTTATTGCTTTTATAAAAAATATTAATATATTTAAGTGAATGCACAACCATGTTTTAAATCAAATAGTGGCTTGTTTGTTTTTATTTCAATATTTCTACATTATTAAAATCTTTATAACTTCATCGCTACAAAATAAAAATAAAATATATAATTTTATTATCGTTTTCGACTAGTTGCACAATATTATTTTGATATTGAAAACAAATAATATTATTTAATTATAAAACAAACGTTTATTAATACAGAACATTAATTAAGCCCTTCAATAATAATATAATATTATTTTGTTTCAATTATTTACATACAAATTAAGATTATCGTTCAAATAAGACGATTAGAATATTATTGAATTAATAAATAAATTATTATGTTAAATATTGTTTAATGCCAGCGCTATTAGAAAAATACAATTATTTTCAAATTAATTGTAAGTAATTTTAAATTTATATTTTAGATCTATAATATAATATACAAATTTAACATATTTATCGAAACAAGAATAAACAGAATTATTTTAGTAAAATATACTATTATTCAAATTTGTTTATGCAATTCATTTTGTTCGAAATATATTTTGTTATTTTGTAAAACGTGAAGATTTTCATCTGAAAAATATACGTCGTTTGAATGTATACGACGCTATAACACGTTTTGAAAGGAAACCTTGTGAAACCTCTGGGAGTCATTTCAGAATAAAATCCAATTTTCGTTGTCAGTGAATGTTATTCTATAATCTGAGATCGGTCGATTGAGTATTGTTCCATTATTACAAAGTTTAATAAAAGATAACACAATGTTTATAATATAATGTTATTCATATTGTTCTCGTTTTCACATTTCAAATGAATATAATTTACAGTTGGTTTCAAACGTTTCATAGTCGCCCCTTTATCTGTTTTCTCGGAATTCATGTGTGAGACAGAATTGACCACACATTGCGACGGTGTCCACAAATAACAAATGTGTTATTCTACCACAATACCCGCAATACAATTTCCTACTACCATTACCGCGGTATATAAATTATAACGATTAGACACACGTTGAGTTATTAAAACTAAACTCGATTAAAAGAACAAAACGATATACCGTGACAAATCTTCAAGAAATACACATCAATTAATTATTGTGTCTGTGCATTTATTTTTTTATTATCTTATATATTATTTATATTCATTGTCCGAATTTATTTCTTGTATAGATCGAAAGAATATGCCGCCACAAAAGAATCAAATTAAAACCCAATAAAGAAATCGTACAAGAAAAAAATAATTTTTTTTTTTATTATTACTTGTTTTTGTCAGATAGTTTATTGTAATAAATTATTTTAGTTTATTGTATTACATTAATAAACGACTTTAAATTGATTGTGTGAAATAAAAATGAAAGACGGGTTTTTTTAGGAATTTAAGATTGTTTGAAACGAACGACGACGATGAATGCATTAATAGTTTTTTAAGTTTTCTTTCAACTAACGAGCATATAATTATATATGTATAATGAGCATCCGAAGTTAAAAAATGTTGTTTAAAATTCAATAGGTTATTCGAAAATAGGCTGTGGGTTATAAAACGTGGTTTGAAGTAGATGAAAATATAATATAAAATGAATAAAATTAAAACTGGATTTAACTCCGTAAGTATAATACATAAACAATAATAATCCGTTTTTTATTCAAATTAGTGTATATATAATACAAATAGTGAGGCCCGTATATACGATTATTTTCGGTGGAAGCTGACTAATAAGCAATTGAACTATGTTCGTCATTTTATTTGTGTGCATCCCATAATATATTAATTTCTATGAGTTAATTATAATTAAATAATTTTAAAAAATTGATGACTTATAGAACAATAAAAATATAGAGTTATAAATTCGAAAATCATAAATAAGATTATACTTATACTATGTTATAGTCAGTCCCCTTCTTTGTAATTTAAAAATTATTTACTCCATTGTTTTATATTCTATTTACAGGTATACTTTGTACGATATAAATTAATTTCGGAAAATTGAAATTTATGTGTACATTTAAAAAAAAATCGCATTACGATTATTATATATTATTTTTAAATGTACGATTAATTTAACAATAATATAAATGTTATATATCGAATACCCCCGGGATAATATTGTTATAGCAGAAAAAAGGATATCGTTCAAATTATAAAAGTTAACGTACAAATTAATAAAAATAACATAAAAATTGATGGCTCAACATTTTTTTCGAAATTAATATAAGTGGGGAAATGGCTGCTAAGACATACGTCGCAATTCGAACTCGTCATACAAAATAAAGAGCAGACTCCATTCGGATATAATATTATATTATAATAATCAATTTTATAAATCATAAAAATTATTTCATAATTTCGTTAATTTAGGGGGTTAGAATCAACTATAAATACCTACGAATAATTTATTATTAGAGAGATTTCAGTTAAACAACCAAAACTTCGTTACTCTTTTTTTAAGCCGAAAACAAGTTTTATGGGGTATCTATATTCAATACGTAGGTACATAAAAAATACCTTTATTGAAAATTAAATTTAAATTAATTTCATATTATTTATAATTCGCTCTATGTATATCTACAAATATATTTTAATATATCAAGATATTTATAGATCATTTTAAACTAACTCTACGATTTATGTGGACGATATGAAATTATAATATACAATTTTTTTTTTTATTTACATTTTATTCACAACCTGTTTATTCTAATTAAATGTACTTACATTTAAAATGTATATCAAAATTTGCATATAACATCAAAATACTTAAATAATAAATGATTAACTTATAATTATTTTAAAAATATTCACAATGTGTTAAAAGGTATATTTATTACCAAGTTATCTTATTTAACTCGTTTAATTTCATTATTCTAGCAATATTTAAGTTAAGTTTTTTTTAATTTTTTTAAATAAATATATTAAAGAATTAAATTAATAACAAAAAGTATATAAAATTAAATGCAAAGTAACTTAGTACATATAACTACACTTAAAGCAAGTAACTTATTATAAAACTTAATTAACTTAATTAATTTTGTTAAACTATAACCAGTCTATGCTAATTATATTTATGGATCTAAAAAATACGCATTATTTAAGAACATAATACTTTTTTACCATGAAATATTAAAATAATATTTTTTTAAATAAAATATTATTCATTTATTTTAAATCTAAAACGAGTTTTTTCTCAACACACGTTAATACGCGTGATTTTGTATTAAGGATTAACCAGAATATAATATAATCGAAGTAACTATATACCTATACATGGTTACTGGTATGGGGTCATAACTTATAACAACATGCATTATACAATATTAAAAATCATTATACAAAACGTCAGAAACAGAAAGAAAAACGATCTGGGTAGACAGGTGTTTTACGTATTGTAAATGTTAAATGCACTTGTACAATATATAACATTATGTGCTTCACATTGGGTTTTGACGTAACGAATAATGCATTATTATAATAATATCGTGTCTCTCTCTCTCTCTCTTTTTTTCTCTGTGGACGCTTTAAAAAATAAAATATATCCATTTACTAGTTTTAAATTATTCGATAAAATCTCGACAACCAAGTGGGGTCGGTTAAAATAATATTATACAATCGAGAAAATTAAATATAAAAATTCCTACGAAACAAACCAGAGAACAGACTGGTCCTCTTAAAAAGAAAGTGAGTGAGTGAGTGAGTGAGAGAGTGAGAGTGAAACGAATAACCTATGTAGATTTTTTTCTTTTTTTTTTATTCTGGTTATTTATCCCCCCGAGTCGTTTTATAGTCGTAATTTATCGTCTCGTCGGACACAGACGTCGTCGTCATTTATCTTATTTCGTGGAATTAAGATAATGCGTTCCATCCAATATAGGGAGGTACCTAACCCATAACCACCTACCCACCTACCCGCCAACCAAGGTATATATATTATATACCACTTCACGTGTACACGGTCAAACGATCTTCGTTTTTTCTCGACAAAAAATACTTGAAACCCGTCTGTGGCCTTGGCCTTTCGATGCCGCGTTCAGTATTCTATTCAACATATTGTAATAATATTATATTATTATTATTATTCCTTCGGTTCTGTGGAGAAATTCAATACAACATAGTATATTATTCGGAATTATTTAATATAATGCGGCGCAGAAGTCTCCGTGTCGAATTCATGTTTGAATGTAAACGTTGAATGGAATTTATTGTTGTGACCTGCGGGTAGTTGAAGAATAGCATTCGCTTCGAAAATCGACCTTTTCCAACGAATGGACACTGCACGTAGTCGTTCTGTGAAAATCATAAACACTCGTATCCCGCAACGAAATGTGCAGAATATAAAGGTCATTCGATTGACAATTCAATAAAATTTATGGAAAGGGATAATGAATTTAGGACGGAAACGAAAAAAGGACGATGGATGGGCGTATAGTATTCCGAACATAATAGATACGAGAAGTGTTTATAAATGCAGGAATGCAGTATAATTTAGTTATATGCACGTGCATTTAATAATATATTATTCATTTATTGTTCCTTTGTTAGCAGTGTTTATTTTAAGTACTTAGGTACATTTTTGAGACACTAGCCCCCCCGATTTAACTACATCAATCCCCTAGAAAAAATTAGATCTGCATTATTTATCATTATTTTAGTAACGTTTGAAAGGTTAGGTTCATAGTATCTATTTTTTAATTATATATAATTACAGAAAAATTTTAAATAAAATATATTATTATATAACTGTGATATAATAAAAATCCTTATTTTCCGATATTATCTTTCTCATTACACTACTAATATTATTCACAAAATTCTCCGGATGCCTCTCCGTCACAATATAGACTGGTACAATATATAATGTACACATTGTACTAGATAGTAGCAAATTTATGATTTTATCAAGGGAGGATATATGTGATGGAAATATTTCATCGACAAAAATGAAGCCCCCCTACTCTCTCCCCCTCGTAAACAATTTTATTATTATATTATATTATAACAATATATTTTAAACAGTATTTCATATAAATTAAACCTATAATATAGGTTTTCTCGGTTACGAAATTTTTTTTTTTCGATTAAATATTATTACATAATAAATTACGTAATATGAGAGCCAAAATTCATATTTTCGTATTTATTATTTTTAATCTGTATTCTTTACATTTGGATGAAAGTGCTACGGTAATGAACCTCTATAATATTTTTATAATTTTAAAGAAACGTTTGAAATCAATAAGTCACGATTTTAGTTTGTTTATTATGGTCAGCGATAAAATAAGATTGGTATAAAAATATTTTTTTATTAAAATAACCATCGTATTTTAAATTCTGAACGAAGCGAGTTTTTACAAAGACTTTTTTTTATGTATGAAAATATTTTGCGGATAGAAATAATGGTCCAATTACCACAAATAAGGTATGCATTGTGTTAAAAATTGTATCATCTTGGTACTTTATTTTTCGAATTTCTCAAAAGTTTTTTTTTTCTAAAAAAATAGAGGACCATTTCCGTAACAAATTTCATCTAGATGGTACTTTATTTAGCTCATTTTTTAAATTTTTTTGAGTACTAACATAGGTAATATTTACGTTTAGTAAAATTTTGGAATGGATGGGTAAATTTTTTTGCTAAATATAGAGCTTTAAATTTTTTACAAAAATATTTAATATTACCTGCAATTATTGGTTTATCGGTTTAAAATTTTTATAGAACCTACTAATATACTATTTAATATATTGACAAAATATTTTGAAAATCGTAACTGACAATTTTTATATGAAATTAATTTTTATAACTTCTTGAATTTTAATCGTAGGGTTTTGAAATTTATTTTGAATAATATGTTATGTGTTGTATGTAAAATTATTTTGTAAATACATATGTAGATATGTAATTTACACTTATGGTAAAATTTTTGAAAAGATTAACAATATAATACATTGTAATATATAGAAATTCACTCAGAATCGTATTTTCTCATGCAATATTATTGCATTCAAATCTTAATAATTATAATAAATCACTCATTTTTTCGAGGACCGAAGGGACGAAAGAGGAACATCCTAAATCGAACTTCCCGCTTTTTTATATTTTACTCAATAAAAAGTACTGACGTTTAAAATTCGATTTATTCTAAAACAATAGCGAAACCGCTAGGCGATACGATTGTTAAAAAAACAATAAGGGCAATACGACGTTTATTGTTATGATTGACAGCAAAATCAATACACTATAATCCTGCAATAAGAATGTTTTCATTTCACTCAATACCACTTAGGTGCCATTACAACGCGTATACCGCGGGAAGAATCGTGAGAACACCACCTGTTTAAACTACTTTGACCACAATAGGCACTCCCTATTTTATTTATCCCAAAAAAAAAAAACGTGTATACAATGACTGACATCTAAACGAGATATAATTGATAAAAATACTAATAAAAGAGGCTTTGGTGAAAATAAAATATATTATTATTATTATTTTGATGCGCCTATCTCTGCCGTCGGAATGTCGCGACAAGACGGCACCACCACAACTCACATTTTCCCAATTGAAATAATATTATCTAATTACTATACCAACAAACTGTCGTGTTCGATGTTTGAACATGGTTTATATTGATATAAAACATAATGGTATCCATTAGTGAGACAGTGGCGCCGAACCCATGTCAAATACAAAAATATATATTCTTACTAAAGGTAGGTCGATTATTTTTTTCAGGTCACACTAATCGCATAATGATATGTACTATAGACAAATATTCATTATGGTTGCTTTTAGGAATAGTAATAAAAAAAACAATTCGGCCGAAATGTGTACCCCGAAAATTGAAATCGATTGAGAGATATTTTCAATATTATTGACATAGTGAAAATAAAAACTATTAAAAAAATACCTCAAAAGAATTATAGACGATATTTTATGAAATACTTACAGTTTTTTTAAAACTAATCGAAAACGGCGTGAACTTTATTTCCGGACGAAATTTTAAAAATTAAATTAGAATTATTATTTAATATAATAGAAGATATATATGTGAACGAAAATTTCATTATATCCAACTATTAGTAAAAATTATGATATAAGTTTTGCTTAAAATATAAAACCATATTATTGTCACGACTCGCGAGAGATCAAACATAATATGCTGAGAAAAATACGAGTTGAAAATGTTAATTTTACCTATTTAGCTTTAAAGGTAATATTTTCAATAACCCAGTTACAAGCTATCATAAACACAATTTCAGTCTAGTTATATATTATTATTACTAAATATTATGCAATTGAATAAGAAAAATTAATCCTAACTTGTGCCAATTGTTTTTTTAATATTAATTTTTAACCGAGCCCAATAAAAATATTTTACTTAATTTTTAACTTTTTCCTTTTCTAACCTAACATAATTTAATCGATATGAAAAAATTCGTTGAACAAAACGTGCTTTGTGTTGTTATTTTAAAAATATCTCTTTTCCCTTTTTTATACAATCCAGTAAAAGCCTTTGTAATTCTACAAACGTGACGAGATAAAAAATGATATTCTATTATATAGAAAAAATAAAAATAATAAACAATATTTGCAAAGGTTTCGGACTCGATGTTTACGCTTTTAGAACGAGTGTTTTTTTTTTTATAAAAATGTATCTGCGCCGCGGGAAATACGACATACTACTTCGATATAACCATAATACAATGTAGGATAATGGACAGGATATAATACGATTCAGTGGCTCGCGGGTCTCGATAACAGAGATGATCTCGTTCGTTTTCTCGGTCGAACCTAGTCGTAAAACTAATTTTTTTAAATTCGAAATTTTATCACATTCCACAGAGTACTCGTCTAAAAATACATTCTACTGTCGTATGTAATAATTTTAACCACTATAACTAAATTATAACCATTCGTACGCCTCACTGCAATCATCAAAACAAGCAAACTATACGACGGTTATGGGTATACAGGGTGATGGTTAGGCATAAAATATACATCTCAGTATACAGAGTGTTTTATCACGATCCACCGAACATCTCTGAATGTAGGTAGTTTGTTTGTAAATAATTTTGTACAAGACCTTTCTTGGTATGAAGCTACAGTATCAACTTTTGATTTCCATAATATATCATAACACCTATATAGTTTTAATTTATAATATATAATTTTTTACACATAAACAGTAGGATGTTGAATATTACTACAAAATCGATATTATACGATTACCATTTATTATTGTTACAATTAATATTAGATGGGTATTAGGTTTATATAATATTTATAACTTATGAAACTTACCTATTTTATTATACGATAAAATTACTACGTTTTAAATTGCTTATATCGTTTAAAAAAAACTTACACATGTACGTTAGGACCATTTTTATTAATTTTTTTTTTTGTAAGTACACAAAAATGTATTTTCATCATTTATTGTACTCCAATTAGCATTTTAATTTTATAAAAATTATTATTAATATTAGTTTTGCCTCGAACGAAAATATATCGTAATCTCACAATACAGATCTTAATATAGCTATGTATTATGTTGGATAAACATGATATTAATATATGTTATTATATAAATATAAATCAAAGTAGGATGTTCTAAACAGATTAATTTTTCTTTTTTACCCCATTAAATTATACTGTGAATCACACCGAGGGTAACGTAATATTATACTGCGGTTAATGCACAACCCTTCTTTATTTAATTAATAACCATTGTCGGCGATTTTAAGATTTTGGAACCACGGTAATCGAGGAAGGAGGCGTACACAAAGCTTGAGGGTGAACAATCCGGCGCAAAATAAATTAATCGACTTATTACTGGGTATCTGGTACAGAAAACAATGTAACCATTGTACGGGATAATACATCAATGTCAAAATTTAGCGTTTTTGTTGTATGAACATTTTTTCAGCCATAACACGTATTTATATACAACCTAAGCTGATGTAATTATGTAATAAAAGCAAATAAAAAAAAAACTAATGTTTTGAATTTGAAGTTACCATATTATTATATTAAGTATATAATTGCGTAAATCAAGTGAAACTTTTACATTTTCGATAAAAATAACTAATTAAAATATCGACTGAATAGAATGTTATAATGACGATCTTGTTATATATTTATTTAGCAAGTTTATTTTGTGTTATAAATGAAAATTTGAAACAACATCGTTTATATAACGTTACGAGATTAAAATAATTCATTTATTTTAAGAGATTTTTCGTATAAAATATTAAATTATATAGCTTTGTTTCCCAGAACAAAACTGTCATTTCATCGTGTCTTCTATAATAATATTTATATTTACTATTTTTTTTTTCTATCAAATATAAAATGGCAAGAGAAGTTTTAAATAATGATGTTTAGTATTAATATTTTTTTTTTGTTCAGAAATAATAATTTATAGTTGGGTTTGAGGCTAAAGGGGCGGAACATTTGATATTTTCAAGACGCATATATAATATAATACCCGTGAGAGGGCTGAGCACCTAAATAATTACGTATCACGGTCACACAGCGACGCGTATAACGATTAATAATAATGATTGATCGATGACGAAAGGATGACGGTGAAAAATGAACGCACTTTGAAAAATGAAAAATGATGTGGTATTATAATATACGTACAATAAATTATTTACTGTCGAAAAATAAGAATTTAGAGCCGAACAAGAATGATATAAAAATATTTAAGCTTGATGTGGGCATGTTATTCATGAAGATGACAATATTATTATTTTTATTAAAAATATCGAGTTTTCTTGAGAAGAAAAATACCCGAATTTTTTACAAATACCAACACCGTCAGATTATTAATTATTTCTATATACAATAGTATTACTATCACTCATCCGGTATAATGGATTTTTAAAATAACATAACTATATACTTAAATATTTATAAGTTATTAAAAATATACGAAAATCAATATCCTAAGAAAACTTTGAATACCTCGATACTAAGAATTATTTAATGTTTTATTTATAAAAAAAATACGTATTTAATGTAATATACGAGAATACAACAGTATAAGAAATAAGTGTTTTCTTGGAAAATAAAATTGAATTTTCACAAAACTCGTCGAGTTTAATTATTTTGCGAAACACATTACTATACATACTTGGTATTCAATGTATATTCATACATTTCCAATCACACGTAATAATTTTCGAATAATACTCACAAATCACAATAGAGAATTACTTATGAAATTTTACTGAATTTTCAAATTAAATTAAAACCCAACTACATATTACCTACATAATTTATTTCTCTAGAATTATTATTCTTTTTATAGGGTTGGTCCTAGTACAATGGTCCGTAATAAATGCGTTTATCTCTAAACGTACAAACTTTTAATCACAATACATTATGGGTATGCTAAAGTTTATTTATTTATGAACGTCAATAATAAAATTATGTTTACATTATGTTATTTTATGTAATATGTGAATCGTAATTATATAATATAAATATGATAATGTTCAGATATTCAGAATATTACAATATAATTGTCTCTCGATTACTCTTGTGACAATTTTATTGATTTATTGAATAAAATAAAATATAATACGATTTTAATTGTAATCATTTTAGAAATGTAACTTTTAAAGTTTTAACTAAATTGAACATGATTAATTGAAATTAATTTCGAAACGTACAACATATATTTATTGCAATCTACGTGTCCATTACTTTAGTTCGATATTACAAAATAGTATAATTTACATTTCATATCACCATCGATAATACTTATATATTTATTATATATAAAAAAAAAATACTTATATACTTTATTGTTATCAAATCGTTGCGAAATGTTTACAAATTGCGTCGCGTCTCGGCGGCGACGTACAAGTATCGCATCAGCCCTTCGACCACCCTACTAACGAAAACCCGACAACAACCCTTAGAATCTTTATTTATACGCAGTTATATTATTTGCGCAGTAGGACTACATTAGTTATGTAAATATGCAATATGTACATTGTACACTCGAAAAAATGATATTCGATATTTATTTAAAAATGGCGTAGTTGTTTAAAATAAGTGCACACTTATCCCTAGTTACTTACTTAAATATATATTGTTATATTTACGTATTAAATATTTGTATATATAATTATACTTAAAATTGTTAAAAGCTTTATACTTCCAAAATAAAAAAACAATATATATATATATAATGTGACTGTATGAAAAGGGAGTTGTTGGACCAATATTATAATAATTTGTCTATTAATAGAACATTATATACTCGTATTTTAATATTTCAATTCTCGTCGTCTATTTTACGAGGAATATATCAAAATAACAATAACGCGGAAATCAAATTGTAACGTTTAGGTTAAATTTAGTGTATATAACGTCAGAAAATTTCACAACATATACACTATCTATCTATTAATCATTTATGTATTTATGCAAATGACATATCGGCTTATACGTATATATATATATATATATATATACATATAGAATAACAAATATTATAGATAATTATAAATGATAAATTTCTATGAAAAATAATAATAAAATAAGAAACAAAAATAATTAAATAACTATTATATAATTAGAAATTAAATAATTATAATCGCGTATTAATCATAAAAAAATTATCGAAAAAAAAAATACATATATCTATTTTATCAGTAGGCACATAAAGAAGTTACTATTTAGCTGTTGATTCTATCAAATATCAACACAATTAACTCGCTTGTTATCTAACTCAGGTCGCCTATTACTATATGTCTAAGTCGTATGAATAATTCGTGAATTAATAATATTACAAATAGAACAATACGATAATAATTTACTAAGAAAATTATTATGACCGAAAAAATATTGTTTAATTTTTATCTCGTATAAACATTATATTTGATTAAAATATTGCGAAACTAATAAAATTATTAAATATGCTTTTCAACCCGGTTAATTATGAGACCCTCGGTAGATCGGTTAGTTAGAGTTCAATTATGTACTGAATTATTATTATTATTATTATTATTATTATTTAGCGATATAAATTCAATGCAGATTCAAGATAATACCTCGTATATTTTCAATATAATAAGTAATTACTGTTATAATATTTGAGCTCAGAATAGCAAACATATATCTAACATGTGTTAAATGTCTTTTTTTTTTTTTTTAAGAAAACGAGTTTTCGTTAATAAATACTATAATTTAAAATTGAAATATAGACGATATTTTTTTTTAAAGTTGTAATTTATAAACGTTATAATATTTTATGTACCCATTATAAATTAATTTTGTTCCAATAATTTATGTCTAAATATATAATATATTAAAAAGGTTTCTCATCCCAAAAATCGACTGAAGTCTTATAGTTCTAGTTTCTAATCGATTCTCTTGTATTAGGTATAAATGTAATTAATTAGCTTACGTTTTGAGATTAGAATTAAAGAGATATTATTCGTTTTACTACAATATACAAAGTGAAATGTGTTCGACGAGAAATTAATATCAATTCATATTTATTTTAAAAAAATTACCAAATAAATAAATAAATAATTTTATTAATTTTAGAATTTCGTGTCCATAAACAAACTAAGATAATATTATATAATTATAGAACTATAGTTTATTATTTAATTAATATTTACCTTTAAATGCTTTATAAACTTGTTTATATATTTTAATTACTGCTTCTCGTATTTTCTCTATATTAACCCTAAATTCGAGTAAACCGTTTAAATCCGAGAATAAACGGAGATAAAACGATCACTATGTATAAAATCTACACACTTTTACGGTCACCCTGTAAATGTCTACACATTTTTATGATCACCCGGTATCTTTACTAAGAACGGTGTATCCGAACAGCCCCAATCGTTGAAGAGGTACCCATATAATAGTGCGCTGTTTACACACAAAGGAGCATTTTTGGGTATTCGAACAGTTGGCTGTTATAAAAACGAATAACGACAACGACGAAAAAATAAATATTTATCTCTTCTATAATGTGAAAAACGTGCGTCCGACGCCGTACAAGTATATAATATACTATACAAAAACGTATGCCGTGACAAATATTATATTATATCTTTACGCCATTATTCGTTTTATAAGATCGAAAGAGAGAAAAATATAAAAATAATATTTATTTACCCTGATGAGATCCACGTGTTAGAATTGAAGACAATTTGTGTTTTAAATTCCTCCGATTGGCACTTTAGGCGAGATTATTCAATAATTATTATTGATGATAAAAAAAACAAAATATTTAGTTACAATTTAAAATATCTCGGAGAAAAAATGATAAAGTAATATCCTAATTAAGTCACAAATAACCGTTTGTTATTTAAGAACATATTCTTATTTTATTGTAACTTTGAAAATGTTATTGACTGTTACAATACCTAATAAAATGGGCGATTATTTGTACTCTAACTCTCCCTCTTTGCTATATCTACAGGTTGCGTATAACTAAAAGTATAAGTCCATTATTATGTTTTATTTCCCTAAATAAATATAAGAAAGCATAATAATTCCCCTACATTAATATGTATGAACCGCAAATTACCGCGCGTAACCATGTTCCAATGTCCGAATTTTTTAAATATATTTAGACCATAATATTTTATTAATTACCCTAACTCCTACAACTTAGACCTTATTTGTGGAGGAGATTTATAAGTTCATACCCAACTTCGAAATTTTATTATTTTTAGAAAAATTTTACTGTATTTTAAATTTATTATTTAATTATGATAATAATAAAATGAAGACCCAACACCCTAAAAAAAAAATTAGTCATAATTTTATATAAAATAATAATTTAATTTGTCCCATTCAATTATCTATTACGTAAGGGGATTCGATTAAATACGTGAATAAAGAAAAGGTGATAAAGGAAAGAAGTAAATTTACATAATGGTTAAAAAAATTAAATATTGCGAGATATTATGCCAACTTACATGCCAAATAACCCCAAAACCAAAAACCAAAAAACCATCTTGCATACGACAATAATTTATCTTAACATTTTGTACAATATATTTAAAATGAAATTTCCTTAATTTTCATACGTTACACGGTTTTGTCATAAAGGCTTAAGTGCAAAAAATATGTATAAATTTTATAATAAACGAAACGAACCTTTGGACCGTTGTAGTCGTAGCCGCAGTCGTAGTTTTACGGCTATAACCGCGACTAGCCCTGAACGTTCGGGTCCGTCACGCCATGGTCACCGTGGTCCAGGTTGATCCTTACCTTATTGACGACGAAAAAAACCAATTTATCTGACCGGTTCACTATGAGGATCCCAACAACTGTCTAGTGGTGATGACATTGTGTGTGACCCCAAAATCCTGGGTTCCATTCCCAATCTTGAAAATCAAGGCATGCTGGATAATTTAATTTTTTTTTCAAATAATTTTAAAAATCTATTTAACTGCTTAATGTATTATTATTCGTACATAGACTCTGCGGAAATACAATACGTTATTTTAATAGCCGGCCCCATTTTGCAGTGAACCCAAACACAAATTATGTAGGTACGAAATAAGAAGTTCGAATTACGAATTTAATGATTGTGTATACTTGCAAATAAGTATAATATACAAAAATTGAGATTGTTTTATTATTATTTGTTCAATATTTATTTTATATTTTTTAATTAAAAAAATGTCTTCGAGGAAAAAATAATGTAATTTAATAATATATTACGAAAAAAGTTTTAGACAATTAATTTCAATAATAATTATAAATTATAATAATATGAAATAATGGTATATATCAGCCAACTACGTTTATGTACAATTTTAATGTACCTACTTAAAAATATTAGGGTAAATCAAAAAATCTACCTGTGGAGCCTATAGTAAAATTAGTGTAGAAAAGGAAAAACACGTGCGATACATTGAAATAAAAAACTCAATTTGTTATATTTAACTTTTTTAAATATTTTCCACACTTATTTAGTGTTTATATATTAATATTATAAATGTTATAATATAATATTATAACAAAACATAATATATATTTTAATTTAAAGTGAAACACCAATGTGTAAAAACGGTAATGTAATATTACGCAATAATATTGAAAATTCATAACTTATTTCCTCATTTTTAACAACATAAAATATATTTATTCCGAACGAAAATCATAAATGAAGGAAATTAACAAAAACTATTTCCGCATATTAATTAAAGTTATTTTGACAGACATCCGATTGTTCGAACGGAACAAAATATCAGCCGCGCTGTATCGCCTAATTACGCTTGCGCCTAAAACCTAATTGCAAGAGCATTGACAATTTACACTTGCAATTATTTTTGCCAATATTTTTATTTTATATAAAAATATCTTAAATATTATTATAACAATTTATCAGTAGGTATTACCAAAACGTACATATCAAATTTTGTTATAAAATACACATCATTTTTTTTTATAAATTTGTATATTTTATAGTTTTTAAATTAATAATATGCTTTAATTTTAAATAAATTAGAACTATTTAAAAATTAAAAGAATCCAAAGGGAAATACATGTACAATTTATTTGTATGAGTATACATTTTAAATTTTTAACTATTTATACATAATATTTTTAAGTATTAAAAAAAAATATAAATTTATACGTATACAATATAATAGGCGGACTATGTGTATATTACGTTATCTGGTATTTGTTTTCGAGATAAATTTTAATTTATTTTATCAATAATAAAAATTATTGATATTAAGAAACAATATACAAATTCATAATTTATTTTATTTTATTGAATTTAATGACGCAATTTTTCACAGTTATTTACTTATTTAAGTAACATATTTTTTTTATCTGTGAAAAATTTTTCGATATTTTCATTCGTCATCCATGTCGTCTGACGAATCCAACGTAGTAATCGGATATGAAGTTGAGGCTACAACTTGTTCGTAAACTGAAGCTGACGATGCCGAGCTATGCACATAAACTTCATTCATGATAAATTCCAAAGAATTTTCATCGGATGAATCCGATGATAAACGATTGGCGGAAGTCATCGTATTGAATGTCGTGGCAGGACGCAGATTGCATGAACATCCATAGTATTTGGAGACGCAGTTACTGTTTCCGTTACAATCATTACCCGGCTTGGATTTTTTTGCTGGCATCAAATTTAGCGCGTTTAAAGTGTCGTTCAAATCGTCTAGTTTTCTTTTATTATCGATTGGCGGTGTAGGGTTAACGCTCCTGTTCTCCTCACGAGGCCCATCACCGCAGTTCTCAGACGCCGATGAACTTTCCCCATAAGATCTTGCTCTAGCTGCACCTAATTCATTATCTGCAACACTCTTTTTTTTTTTTGTTCGATATTTTTTCGATTTCATCGACATGTTTGTTATGCGGGGTTTTCATATTTTTCTTGTTATACGATTTTGTATCTAAAATAAAAATTTATTCATAAACTACTTGCACTAATAAAAGTAGAATAAAATTATTCAACCATAAGCGTTACTACGGGAATATAGGGGCTCTTCAGCCTCCCTATATTTTTCAAAGCTCTCAAAACGAATTTAATATAAAATATAATTTAGGAAAGAGGTCGTTTTAAACTAAAAATCGTAAGCACCCTAACCCAATGTAATAGTTACGCCTCTCTTATAATAAGTTTTTATATATTTTATTATTTACTAAAATTATTACTAATTTGTATCCAAAACAATATAAGATACAATAATATGTCAGATTATTTGATTTTGAAAACTTTGATTATTATATGTATAATCGTATTATTTGAAATGAATAATATACATAATGATAATAGTAATATATCGATAAAAATCAATCCTTTATATTTTTTTTCAAGTACGAGTTTAGGACGATGCATTCGAAATTATACTCGTATATAATATTATTTATTATGATAATACTTTGGTGTACATATGGATAAATAATAACAAAATTTTTAATTTTATACTTATTTAATTTAAATTTAAAGAATTTTGTCCGAAGAGTTTGTCATTATAATTAACAAAAAGGGGTAAAAAATCATTATTAAAAAAATGTAATCATTTTTAATTTATTTACCATTAACTAGGTACACAATTTAAAGTATTTTGTGTTAAAATTAAAATTATATTTTATGTTACACAGATCTCTCTCGTATAAAAATAATTTCTATAAAATATAAAAATTATTTCCAATATTAAAGTTAACACAAAGCATTCATTTGATTATATACAGATTAGCCATATTTATTATATAGGAATTATTGAAAACAATATTTTTAGTGTTATTATAATCCGAGATTTGTCATTATTATATTGGAATTTGGGTACAATTGTATTTCATATTTAATTGAATATTTATTTGAATTCTATAATAAAATATTTAAATATTTTAAATATTTTTTTATAATATTTCTATTATAAAATATTTATAAACAATAGACGCCTAATGAAATATCCAACCCCGCAGTACCCGATCACTCGTCAATCGACGATACCTAAATATCTGAATGCACGTAACCGCGTCCAATATAATAATGAGATGACTAATCTGTATGTTATTTTTAGGGATCGAATAAAAAAAAACATTTTGTTTAACGTTAAGACCGTTTTACCATTATATATTTTATTTATCATATTTAAATTTAATTCGTTTTACGTTATTGGTAATATAAACGTTATTAATTTATTGTTTTGAATATTATTGATATTATAAACGTATAATATTCGTTTTTTGTTTTTCGTTATTTTTAATTTAATACAATTATATAAAAGTAAGAATATATTTAGGTAATATTTAATTATGATTAAAATATAATAATTGAATTATTAAAACTATCTAAATTTAATTTTTAGTAGAACTACAATTAATTATAAAATAATATACTTATTTTTAAACTGTATATTTATAAAATACTAATATACAATTAGGTAAATTAGAACATATTTAACCTTTATTACTTTATAAATAGCAATGTAATCAAACCTTGTCCTGGTAGTAAACTAGTAGGTACATAAAATTACAACAAGACAAAATATCGTACTCGTACATAAATCAATAATTTCATGATCATTACCATTGATCATAAATCAAATTGTCAAATATCTGTCTAAAAATATAAATAGAAATGATAGTATAGAATAAATGATAACCAGATCACTCTGCGTATTTAAATTATAGATAATATTATAAATTTCCCAAAACTTGACAATAATATCCATTTTCTGAACATTTTTAATATGAAATGTAGTATATAAATATAATAATATATGGATAAATAAAAATAATTAGGCTTCAGAATTAGTTATATAATGGGCTTCATGGTTTCTAAATAGTTATTTAAAATAAGAATAAGTTATTATTAAACTTTTAAACTTAATTTCAAATTATATTGATTCTTAGTAACCCATATAACATTAATCATCAAATATACAAGTAACGGGTATAAATATAAAAGTAGATTCATGACATTATATATAAAATTTAATAATCAGGAATTTTTATAAAAATCTGGTAAAAGTCGATAATAGTTTGAATACAAAGACACGAAAAAAAAAAACAAATTAAAAAATCAAAAATAATTTTATTAGAATATTAAAACGTTTTATTATCATTAATCGATTTACAATTGTATATTTTGTTTAGTGATAATTCAGTATTAGCATTTACTGTTTCCGTTAATGTTTAATGTTTTACATTTCTATTGTTTTTTGTCAAGTTTAACGTTATAATTATAATTATAAAATCAATGCACAAAATATTAAGAATACGTCACTATATATTTGAACCGTCGAATATATAAATACTTACGACATTTACCTATTTTAAAATATAATAAGTACCTGTACAATGATATATTAAACCATTACCGTGGATAGTGTAGTTTGTGGTACTTTGAATTTCTTTTCAATATATGAAAACGATTCAAATATGGAGGGGTTAAAGTAGGGGGGACACAAGGAGACTCAGTCTCCCTACCACTAATGGTGGTTAAAAAGTGTCCCCTTTAACAAATTACACGTTATAAAACGCTGTGGAAACATAAAATGATATATGGAACGCTTAAAATTATATGGATAATATGGTGACATCAGTCCCTCTGGAATTTTTTCCCACTTTAAGCCCTGCAAATATGCATTTGTATTCATTATTCAATAATCCGAACAACAATGCGTTCACCAGAGCATGTGCTAAAGAATTTTTAGAACCCAAAATATTATTTTTATGCGTGTGGGTTATAAAAATGTATTATTCATAAACGTATAACAACCAGTAATCAAAAAATCATAAATTATTTACACTTATAATTTAGTATAACATAATATATTTTTAACTTAATATACAGTATTATTATATTTATACTAGGTATATATACAATTTATTTCACATAAATATTTTTTTCTAAAACCTCACCCTCTTCAACACTATAAATAATTATACTTTTATCTAAATCTTTATAAAAGACACCGTTAAAATAATCTTATTGTTTGTATTTTATTTTATTATATTGAAACAAAATTGAATAATACATTTTCAAATAGAACAAAAGTTTAAAGAAAAAAATTTAATATCTACATCGAATACAAATAAATAATTTTAAAATTATATTTTACGATAAAACAGAAAAATCACATATTTTAGGTATTAACCAAATACCTATGTACTTATAGCTACACATTTAAATTTAGAACTGTTTATATTGGTTAAAACTGCTCACGAGCTTGCGCTTATCGTTCACTTACAACGAGTGAACATAAATGTTAGAATTAGGAGATATATTTTTATAATATTATTTGATATATACCAATCTTAAGATATGAACAGACTTGAGCACAAACAGGGAAAGCACGAATGAGTATTTTTATGCTATGTTCGTTTTGGCCAGTTTGGTCAGTGCTTTTCCCCAAATGTTTGCCTCGAACACTCGTTCGTGATAATTAAATTCAGTACTATATTTTGAAATGTATAGAAATACAATCATGTACCTATTTAAATAATTCTATAAAAATTTAAAATATTTAAGTATTAGTAAATTAATTAAATGTATAGATGAGTAAATGAGTTGATGAAAAGATAAAAGGGTCGACCGTGTCGACTATAGGGGACAAGAATTGACCCTTCGTTGTCTTTTTTGTTTTTATAATAATACCAATAGTTTTATGTTATTATAAATTTTACTGTGTTTGATTAATAATAAATTATTTGTTTAAAAAGTATAAATTATTATACTTATTTATTATTTGTGGAATATACATATTAAATTAATATTATTTTAATAATGGAAATGCTTATTCGAGCTCGTCCTCTTTATACTACAATAGTTTATATTTAATATTTATACATACATTCATATTAACATCAATCAAAAAACAATAAAATATATAGAGAGATCAGAAAATCTTATATATATAATAACGAGTATAGATATAAATGTAAATGTATAACGTAAATCGTAATAATGATCGTACAACTTTTCTGATTTCCCCGTACACGTATAATATAGGTAATCGTTATGTAATAAATGTTTGTATTAATTGATTAAAATTTTAAATGATAACAATTTCAATTACCTGCTAAAGAAACGTCGTTGAAGTGTCAGGAAACAAAAGAAGAACGAATATCGTGTTTGATACTTCTTATCTTATTGAAACGAGACAAAGTAATGACGGTTGACCGCGCGCGTACGAAGGGTAAAAGATCACTTTGCCGTGGCGGAGGCAGCGGTAGGTAGGGATGGCCACTACCTAACCTTAAGTGTTAAGATCCCCCACAGACGATTCCAATACGACTCAATAGTTTTGTTTTTTATTATTACTCGACAACTGAAAAAAAAAATTATAATACCCACTAATAGTATAATGTTTAATGCGTGTTATAAAGATAAGAACGAAATGAAAATAATTAATATGATATACCATCTGCGGTATAATGTTCAAGAAGTAGCAACAATTAGGGAAAAAAATCAGACGAGTGATAACTAATCACGATTATTTTAGTTATTAATACAAAATTTGTCGAACTATTAAATAAAACTCTTCGATTTTGACATCACCGTCTCTATTATCTATATTATAAGGATATAGTGAGAGGTGGCTTCGGAGGGCTTAGCAACCCCTTCAGTTTTTAAACGAAATGTTCTTTAATCATTAAAGATTAAACGTCTTGTACTGATAATTATTTTATATACATATCCAACTTGTAAATATTATATTTTAATTTTACAGATAAAGCAAAGCTACATAATCGAATATTACGTGTAAAAAAAATTAGCCGCCCAGATTTTTTATCCTAGTTGCGCCTATGGCCACGAATATACATTTTATTCAGAATCTAACCAAAGTCTAAATCCAAAGAAGTCTATATCAATTTAAACAATAAAATTCAAAATGCACAAATACCTACTGACGTTATACCTACCGCGATCAACAAACACAATGTTTGCGTTTTAAATAAAATATATCATTGTTTTCTTGAGACAAAGATAATATGACTTTATTTGTATATTATAATATACGTCTTTGATTATTTTAATTATAATATTAGTGTCCAACGGCCAGAACTTGATATATTTTTAAAGGTTGTGGTCTAATTCTTTTAAATTATGCTCGTCTCTATATAGAAATATTGATTTATGTCGCTCATAATAATCAAAATTTTATTTTGTATTTTGTCCATAATTTTGGAATCACGGTCATCTTTTAGCAATACATTTTTGTATTTTTTTGTAGGAAATATTAAAAATGTTGTAGTTGTGAAAGTGTATATCTGCCTCGATTTATTTTTAAAAGAAAAAAATTAAGAATTATAATTTTAATATATTTCTTCAAAATGCTTTAATATTAAAATTCTTATTTATTTTATTTTTTTGAATGTTTAAATAATTTTTTCGTAATATTTGTATTGCATTTTTTAAATATTTGAAGTTCCAAGCCCTAATAATTATTTATTCAACAAACCGTTTTGGTATTCGATAGGTATATGCGGCTACATCATTAAATATAAATTAATATTATATTAGTTTTTGTTTTCTTCGTATTCAATTCGTCTGAAAGATTGTGCATACGGGTATTTTTTTTTTTTAATGACTACATAGTCGGACAAGTGATGATAACAAAAACAATTATAAATCTAAGACGCAATATCTTGTAAAGCGCAATGATTTTAAACCGACCGCCCAATAGAAATACCACGACAATGATCGATTATGACGCACCCTCGTGTGTTTGATCACGGCAAACCCCATATCGTCGTTTGGATCTACGTTGATAAATCATCTATTTTTTTTCCCATTCTTTATATAATGTCGTTTATAAAAGTATATTATAATCTTATTTTTTTTTTGCAGTTCGTTGCTTGAATATTAAAATGCGTTCTCCGTAAAATCAATTTATTTCCAATTTCACATTTTTTACCATGTTTTTTTTGCATTTTAAGCTGGAAACGAGTTTTATATAACTACGAGTTCGTTTGTTTGGGAAATATAAAAGTTTTTAAATACATAGTAATATTTTAACGATAATATAAATTAAATAATTATTGTTGTTATTGTTATTTTACAGAGCCGGGATAAGAATTATTTTTCCGAAAGAACGCGTGGCAATATATTTTGTGACATGATGAATAATAATATATATATATTTATGGTTAGGCATGGTATAATCAAATTTTTCGAGAAGTTTTATATTATTATTATTGTGAAAATAACGATATTGTTAAATCATTTAATTTTTATTCTATTAATGTAGGTAAATAAATGTATTAGGTATAACAATCAAAATTAACATTGGTTTTGAATACATATATTATATTTATTTCGTTATTAGTATTATATTTAATTTACTATTTAATATGTTATAATTTTTGAACCTCCTCTCCTTATACAATTCCTGGGTACGCCTCTGTGATATATTAAATATATAATTTAAATATTCATATAAAATCATGATCTTTGCTTAACCATAATGTACTTATATAGTTATTTTAACAAACTTCTTGTCTACGATATTATATTTTATTAAATATAATTATATCAAACCTAGTACTTATGCAAAAATATTTTTTTTAAATAACCATAATCTTTTGCTTGATATTGGTCTTAGCCATGTTGCTCTACTGAAATTATTATAAAAATATGGTATAATACGCGATTTGTGCTACGAATTCCGAAACGTGCGTTCGTTATAAATTTAATGATAAACAATATCGACAAAAAATAATAGATACCTATAGTAATTATTATATTAAATGTGTTTTAAATTATAATGTGAGTCATAAAGAGAATATAATAGAATTGTAAAGTCATCAACTATCTCATTGTTCAGTGTGGTCCGTTATTTTTTCGTACAAATACCTATTCTTAAACCATGTATATAGATTAGTTTATTTTATTAAATTCACATTAAATATTTAAAAATATACGAGTATCGTCGAAAACCGACTACATAATAGTAAATACGTAGGTATTTATTAGGGTGCACCGTATTTCGTGTAATCGCACATTTTTAATTTCTTTATGGTACATTTAGCTTATCGTAACTAAGTACCTAAAATATTATTTTTTAGTTGGGATTATCGATAGACATTTTTAAGGCTCAATATAATATAATTATTCTAAATTTTTGATTAACGTGATTCTAACACGGAAAAATTATAAAAATTATATTTTAATCATGATTTATAATTATAAATTATTGTCTATATGTTTACGATAGTGTTTTATATATTTATTTATTTTTTTAAATAAGCCGTGGCAGCTAGTGTATTATATTATATTCGTTATAAACTAAAGTACATTTTGAAAAATAAATTTGTTTTTTTAAATGAAAAAAATATCATATTATTTTAACCTCATCAAAATTCGAAGAAACGCAAATATTATGCAAAAAAATAATATTTATTTAACCCTCTTTTAAATTACACCATAAAAATATATGTGCATGCGATTTATGGAAAATTGATATACCTACTTATTTTTTTATCCGACATGGTATAATAAATAATTGCCTTTCATCATTTCATGTACTTCAATATAAACCTGGGCAAGTTAACTAATTTTTAACTACCTAATCAAATTAAGTCATCCTAGAAATGTTTAAAAAGTTTAAAATATTATATATTTTAAGTTAAAAACATTAATATTTTCGTTTTCCTATTGGTTTTTATCATATTTTTGAAGTACCTACCGGGTTATATTGACAAACTTCATAAAAAATAACTAACTGAATAACATTTGATTTTTAAAAAAATAATCGTCCAGTTAAAAGTTAATACTTAAAAAAAGTAACTCATTATATAACACGATTAATTGATTTAACTTTTTAACTCGTTAATGAATTCCCAGCCTTGCTTTAAGCATTGAAATACAATTTTAAAAAAAACGAAGAATATTTCCACTGTTTAGTTTCAATTATAGCTCTTATAAATGTAGTGAACTTTTATAATTAATCGCCGAAGATAGTTATTTTTAATAAATTGTATTATTTGAAAACGTTAAAATCTATGTATATATTTGTGTGTAGGTACTCGATTTTACACTAGTTGCTAGGCTGGTGGAAAAATATACTGTCTTGTAACATACTATTTTAATGGCCCTGTAAGACAGTAACACTCTTATGGATTTTAATTTATTATTATGTAAAATACAACACACACATCTCATCGATGTGTGAGCATGGTTTGTGTTTTAATTTTATTATCTGTAGCTGTATCAATACGTATATTAAATAAATAAACGTTTATTTAAGATAATACATAATAATAACCAAATAGCCATCGTTAATTTGCTTTTAATGTCGGTATATATGACTCATAATTATTGATTATTTTTATCGATTTATTATAAAAGATAACATTTTAATATTTCACAAAACCTTAATGTCTTATAATGATATAAAAACGTTATTTCTTATAATACGTGGAATAAAAAGTAATTTACTAAATTAATTTGGTTATTTCCTATCAATATTTTTATGAAAACTACTTAATATTTTTAATTGCTATTCTATTACTAGAAATAAAAAATTAATATTTTTATCAGCTATAAATAATTGTAGTTACAACTAAAATTTAATCGATTATTAATTATATTATTATGTAAAATTTAACTAAATTGATGTAATAGCTGAAAGCTGTAACTAAATATTATAATGGTTTTCACACGTGTAATTAACCATCAGTGTATATTTTAAAATCGGAATAATTTAAAAAGATGATTTTAACTATATATTGTGTTTTTCGTATATAATAATTAACCGATGTCCGTAAATTACACTGTAAAATATACAATGAAAAATAGGTAGATCAGTCTAATGAGGCTGTGAGACATAATTTGAGTCTTTGTATTTACCTAATATGCTTTCGTTATATATTCGTTTATATTATTTATTGGTTATAATATTAATAGTGTAGTAGTATAAAAAAACTAATAAACCACGAAAATCAAATGTCAAGGGAGAAAATAACACCTTCATCACTCAATGAGCACACCCCTGACTTGTGAATAAGTATAATATAAACTTTTATATTCATTATTTATTAATTATTTTACAAATTTCAATAATTTTTAATTATTTCAATGAGAAAAGTATCTATAATTTATGATTATGATAATAAATGTTATCATATTTTACAAAATAAATTCTAGATAACTCATTCCAATTACAATAATATGGGATAACACTATACATCAGATCTCACGTTTTTGTATAAATTTAATGTACTTATGGGTGTAAAATACAAATGTGTAATACAACATTTTTACATAAATTGGCACTATAAATTATACCAAATAATATGTTATGTTTTTTATTACTAAATACGATATAATAATACGATTCGATTACATTCGAAAATAAGAACGATTGAACAATAAAGTTACTAAACTGATTTAATTTTTAAAAAACCAATTATTTAAATAAAACGATTTGCATAATAAGTACTTTTGTTCCCGTTGTTGGATTTTTTATATTGATCGATTTCTAATGTATAATTTATATGTTGATGATATTGTCATCTAGGAAGGTAGATTTGCATATTTGTTTTAACCCATCACAAAGTTTACCAATTACAAATATTAATTGGTCTTATGTTCAGACGGGATATATTATATTATATTGCATATAAATGAGTATTTAGTTTTTAGTTTTTATTTTAGTATTACTTTTAATTTTTTAAGGCGAATTTAAAACAAAAATAATTAAAATATAATAAATATTTTTTACAAGTATTTTATTATGAATATGTCCCTAATAACATTTAAATTTATAATAAAATAATAGAAATAGAAAACAAATAAATTATTTATAAATGGTTTAATTATATTGTATATTATTTTATTAAAATATTTAATAACAACTTGTAAATAATTAACAAAAATCATTAAACATTATTATTTTACTTAATTTTTATGCATTTTTTGGGATTTTCGAGTACATATAATATGCTTACATAACTTGTGTTTTTATAATCTACAAGTCCTCAATACCATAGTCATTTATATACCTAACAATCATAAAAAGGCTACAAATATGTTATTTTTAACCATTTTTTATCGAAAAACACTTTTTAAAAAAAATATATTTGTATTGTATTATATGATTGTTAAGATGAAAAAAAAACTTGAAAATTACTTTTAAATATAACCATTTGTTGTCTAATAATACTTTACAAAAGAGGTTATTGGGGAGAGCACAAAGTCTCGGTCGCCTTATATTATATCGTATAATATATGTTAATTAATTTGTTCGTATACAATTTGATTTGAATCTATATTATACCCAAGGCCGTGTTTAAGGTAAGAGGGGCAAAGGGGCAATTGTTCTCGTCGTCTAAATTTTCTTATTAAAATATCGGCGTTAAAATATTTTTTATGACATTTAATATATGTGGGGGGAAGTATAAAGGAAATATGCGACGTTAAATTTATATTGCCCTCAACGTCTTCAACTCTAAATGTGGCACTAATTTATACCTATTTTATATTTAACTAGATACAATTTAAAAAAGTTATAAGTTCGTAGATAGATGATAGGGTAAAAATGGCAAGTCTTCCCATAAATATAACTGAATATTCGTTTATAATGCGTAATATGTTTGCTTGGAAATAAAAAAAAAAAAAATGTATATTTTTACGTGCGGTAACTTCGATAAAAATTAATTTCGATGAAATCGATTCGGTGTTGAGAAAAAAAAACACCCAGAGAAGAATGCAGACAACAAAATAAAAAAATAAAACACGTTAAATCCCAAATACGGCAATATTGTAACTCGATGTTTTTTTTTTATTTCTTCATCCTGCGTATAGAAGGTGATCAGAATTATGTGTCACAAAATTGACGGAGTATACTTTAAAATCGTATATATTATGATTTTTACCGTTTTAGTAAGATCACATTTCGAACACCCTCTATAATATACCCTTACGCACATGTACACATGCTTCGTATTCTGAGACGCAGTATCGTTGCCGTACGACAGGCGCCACCGGCAGAGTGCAGTGCTGCGCTGATGCACAGCGTCTTGAACCGGCTTGTTTCTAGCATGACTGCGCCGATGCGTATTAAAAATTTGACGAGTGCGTGTTTTTCTGAACGGCGTGTACGACAGTGCGTCTCCTCCGGTTTAGCGCATTTGACGTCCCATCCGAGGTTCAATTTTGTTATCGCGTAAATATCGAAGTAACTACAAACGAAGTAAGTATAACAAAGTATGGAATAATAATTAATTTTTTTTTTCTGTACAATTCATCTCCACTATTTTTATTTTTATTTCCAGCCATGAACTCTTTAGTGACAGAAACTAGCCAGATGCCTAACTATCTGAAAATTGGGTGGAACAAAGTGGTCAAATTCGGTCCAGCAGGTGTCCCCTCTTCGTCCTATGCGACTAACGCTACGTT
Source organism: Eriosoma lanigerum (assembly GCA_013282895.1). NCBI lineage: Eukaryota > Metazoa > Arthropoda > Insecta > Hemiptera > Aphididae > Eriosoma > Eriosoma lanigerum. The sequence goes on from CM023360.1 coordinate 41,505,179, forward strand.
GGCCGATGTTCCGCCGCCGCCTAAGTCAACAATGTATACATCTATGTGGCTACTGAACAAGACTGATTTGCAGAGACCACGATTACACACCAAGTTTGGACGGTGGCGAATCGGGAAGATCGACAAACGGTTGGACGGATGTGCTTTAGGGTTCAGATACGGGAAACCCAAAGAAGACGACGTTGCGCAAAGCATTACGGTAGACACGGCTAAAAAGGACTTTGAAAACAGTGGTCAGGGTAAGCCTATGAATTAAATACGATCAAGGACACTCCCAACCCCTACCAGGGCGTAGTAAAAATTAATCGATCAGATTTTTGTATTTATTGGTTTACGTTGATTATTATTATTATTATCAAAGTGTCGCGATTACTTTTAATGATTTATAGATAATATGTAATTGTTATATTGATTCGAATTTAGTTTCGTATCGTACGAGCAGAAAATTTGGGCAACAGCCCCATGGATCCAAGGCTCAGACCACTGGTCGCAAGTTAAAAGAGCTTCGCCGTAGCAGTGCACCAGTTAAAGGAGGCCAAAAAGCTTCTGGCAAAACATCAAACAAAGGCGAGTGTTTAAAAAATAAACATAAATCACAGTACACATTTCGCTGTCGTATTATTTTCAATTATCAATTTAGAGTTAGTAGTTCTGATACAACGCGAGCGCGCGTGTGTGAAGGAAAGAAAGAGTGAGAGAACGTGCGTGGGAATCACTGATCTTCCCAATTCGTAGCTCTGTCTCTTTCACAACTAGTCAGTTGTTTCTCCCTCTACGCGTTACCCATTCCTTTGTATATTATAGATCTATCATGGGCGTCTGCGTATTTTATAATCATTTATGTGCATAGTACTTGTGATAGAGGGTGGAAATAGATAATATAGATAAAAGGTAAAAGTGATAAGAATGACTGTATAAAATAAATACGCACTAAAAGTTCACTATTTCACTAATAATATTCTATATTGTAATATGATAATTGATAATATTCATTTATTTTTATTTTATTCGTATCAATATGTTTGTGTTTTGTATGTATAATGGGTCAACAAAACACAAACAATAAATATAAATACTAATTAAATATAATTACATTGTCTTACCTAATACATTATATTTTTGTATAACGTTGAATGGTCTATGAAACTAAATACCTATGCTATCATTTATATTTTATTATATTTCTAATTTTTAATGTTATCTACTTCCAATTCAATAATATCAGCAGTGAATATAATATTAAAAACATGTTAATAAAACTAAACCTCTAATGTACATAGGTATATACCTAGGTACTATCTATATAGCGATAGGTGTTGTTTGTAATTTTTTTTATTGATTGTTACATATTTTTTAATTGTTTATATAGGTTCCGACAAAAAGTCGAAGAATACAAAACAAGCTCACAAATCTTCAGGAAAAAATAAATAATTTTTTTCATTTCAATATCATCATTGAATATAATTTTTTCATGTTTTTAAAAACAATTTTTATTATAATAATAAAAAAACTAACCATTATAATAATCACACTGCACTTAACTAATTATTTTATATTATATTTCACTTATTACTAACACGAATATATTATCGACTTATATTTATTAACTAATATTTATTTTTAACAACAATTTATAAATTATTAGTAAATATATAAATATATATCTATTAACATAATATTATTCTGTTGTTGTATGAAAATATTAAATCCTTTAAATACCTGTAAATCATAATATATATAATAATGGTTTAAACACTGTCTGACAAAGTCTAACAGGTGTGTAAGGTGTGTATTCGAAAATGAGTTCAAATAATTTTGAGCTTTAATATGACTCTTTTCAGGGAAGACAAGTTACATAACAATCATGTAAGGAGTTAAAAGTTTTTTTATTTAGAGTATCTATACATGGCTATAATTGTTTTAATATTTAAAGTAACTCGGTTATAACTTATAAGATATAATTAGGTAGATACATAAATTCTTATCAGAGTTAGATTATAAGTACAAGTTACATTAAAAAATAATTGTTTAACATCAATTAACTCAATAGTTTACTATCTTATTTTTAACATTGGTATTATAAATAATGTATTTATCATATATTTATACATTTATAACAAAATAAATAAATTGGATTACAACAAATGAATAAGACAAAATATATTTTTTTATTAGATACAGTTAGTTAGATAATACAGTAAATTATAAATTTATATACTTTAATAGTTGCTATTACTTATTTGGTAGATATTTTAAAATCTGAAGAAAAATAAATTAATTTTTTTTTTAATAAACAATAATACAATATAAATATACAAATTTAAATATTCCTACATATATTATAATAGAATGGTTATAAGTAATCAAAAGGTAATAGTTTTTTAACTTACTAAGTCTACCTATTTTATAGCTTAAATAATAATAATTGTATAATTAAGGTCATATAATTATAATTAGGTTTATAGGTAACCAACATAAATATGTAACATATATGTCATGAAGCATTTTTATATCAATGTAAGTAATTAAATATAACATTGGATACTTATGACACAAAATTTAACATATTACATTTTAATGTTAGGTAGGTGCTTAGAAATAATGTACCTAACTAATTAATTGCTATAAGTTATATAACTTTGATACATGTAACTGATTACTACCCAACTTTAAATAGTTAGCATAACTTGGTATATATATTTTTAAGTCAAATACCCAGCATTAGCAACTTATTTAAATTAAGATATTCTGGAAATGATTAAGTTAACATTTTGTTAATTTTGTTAATTTTATTAAATTTTGATAAATTTTAAAATTTTAAAATAAAGACCGGTTGTTATTGCAAGTTAAATTATAAGTTTATAAAAAATATAACTATTGGTACATTTAAAAAAAATTAACTTGTTTAATTTAATTTAATTAATTTAAACATATAACTATAAAATTAAAATAAATAGCACTTCATTTAATTTATTATATAACTCAAATCTTGTTTAACATTTAATTAATCTAAATATGCTTTGTATAATTTATCTATTTATACAAATTAATAATAAATAGTTATACTATATTATTAAATTTATATATATTATATAAGTTCAAACTTTAAGTGGGTTAAGTGATACTATAATATTTTTAATTCTTAAATTGCTTGTATATTTTAATATTAATTGTGTTCACATAGTATATATTGCCTGTTTAAGTGTTAAAATAATAATAATAATAATCATTAAAATTATGTTTAGTAAAATAATACCTATGTATTATAATTATAAAATAATCATATTAATTTTTTAATAAAATAAATATTTTATATGAAATGCAGTTTTAGTGAATACAACACACATTACTAATTAAATTAATTTCTGTAGCTAGTATGTATGTAGTATTCATATCCGTCAACATTTTACTCATGAATTGCATAATTATTAAATACTAGAATGTTCAATGCTAAGTTAAACTTTTAAGCATAATATAAAAAAACCTCAAATTAGGTACTTTTCTATTATGAATCCTTATTTCAATAGCACTTTAACAGTATAAGTTATAATTTGGCAAAAAATCACTGTTTGAAACTTTTTTTTAAAATTATTCTATAGTATGAATCGATATAAGAAAGACCATAATCTAATAATTTAATATATATGAGTTATAGACAATTTATTATTTTGGCAAACTTGGGGAATTCATTCAATATTCCTTCATTTTTTACTTAGTACCTGCCTAATACTGTCGGCTTTATTATAGATATAATTTTTTACTTTTTTTTATATTTTAAGTAATACAATTTTGAGAAAATGATTTTTGATTCAAAATCATCTTTAAAAATCAACCTTTTTTATGGTACCTAAAAATTCAATTTACTTATATTGTGGAAGTAAATACAAATTATTTTAACATTTGTCATGTAATATTTTATTTTTAGTCATGAGCAGTAGATAATTAATGAAAGTGGGTAGATGTTAATAAAAGTTGAGTGTTTGAAAATTAAATTTTTAATTGTACTTTACCTAATAAAAAATGTTATAAGGAAAACATTTTTTAATTTATTTTATCCCAAGATAATCTCAAAAGACTTAAAATGAGTTTTTTGCAAAATAAAATAGCCGCCACAAAATTTTTATAAAATCAGAATTTAAGTATACAAGTTTAAATTGAAGTATTTATTTTTAAAGTATAGAATAAGATAAAACTTTTGATATGAATATTGGAACCATATAGTAATGGTTTATAGAGATATATGTCTCAAAATTACCCACTTTTTTGGTAGGTTATTAAAATATAAATATATATATATGTATATCTGAATGGAGTATTAGAATAGGAATAGTATTATTATTCATATAAATTACCTATCATCATTTTACTTTTACATTTTATTTGATTTACATTCAACACAATTAGATTAAGTAAAAGGTTTTCAACATTATACATATTTAAAAGGTAGAGGAGAGTAGATTAATATATACTTAATAATTATAAATAATATAAGTAATAATTATATACTGACATTTTATTAATAAAATAATTGCATATAAAAACTTGGATAATATTACTGTTTATTTGTTTGTTAACAAAATTTATACATTTTACTATTTTATTACAGTTAATTAAAACGCACTTGTCCCGATCACCTATAATATTTAAAATGAAAAATTATTAAAATATAATTGTGGACCAGTTAAATCTTTCGATAAGAAAAAGAATGTGAACCTTTAACCTTTAGAATATGAATTAAAATAATATTAATTGGATACAAAATATGAATTGAAAAATATAAATTAATTTGATTTAATTTTTCTAAATCCTTAACTTTTATACAATTATATTGTACCTCATAATGTACCTACAAATACCTAATCTACTTATTACTGTTTATGTTTTATACTCATATTGTATAAAATGTTATTATTTGTTTCTTGTAATACCGTACTGTATTTATTAGTTAAATTATTAATCAAACCTAACGCTATAGCTATTATAGTATTTCCCGATGTTAAAAAAAAATTAACAAATAAATGTATTGTTCAATATATATATATAATATAAAAAAAAAAATTAAAAAAATAGTAATTATAAAAGTCGAAATTTTGTTCAACATAAATTATTACGATTATCTGTTATCGTGGGTATAATACTTATTAAAATATATTTTAGCGAAAATAATAATAATTGTATACGATTTTATTATTTTAGAATAAAAATAATTTTTAATCATTTTATTGTAATATTGTATTAAATGATAAAAGGGGCTTTTTTTTATTTTACATACAGGCCTGCCTTTGAGATGAATCGCCAATATGCAATGGTTGAGAAAAAAAGATTCTGAACGAAACTCAATATATTATACTGATAATATATTCAACAAATTTACCTTATATGTTAACTACCTATGAGAATACTAAAAATGTATAAGTCTATATGTTCAAAATTGCATTAGTAATTATAAAAGTCTAAAGTCAATTTCATTAAAATTACGATTTCCGTAAATTTGTATATTTCTTAATAAGGATAACTAATGTTTTTGAATATGCACTCAAAAGGTTCTTTATATGAGACAAAATTGGAACTTATTTGTCTGATTTCCTAACTTAATATAGAGTTTTGAAATGTATCAAATAATATTTAATATTACCTGAAATTTTGATTTTAATAGCTTTAAAATTATATAAAAGTATAATCATATACTACTTAACCAATATTTACAAAATATTTTGAAAATCGTGAGTAACAATTTAAGTTTATAAAGTTAGAATATTAAATAGAATTGAATATTATAATATTTTTTTTAAAAAAGTATGAAGACAAGTTTTGGGTAGGAATAATGGTCCGATTGGCCCTAGTAGAGTACGCTTTCTATTGAAAATAGTTTCTACTTGGTACTTTATTTAGCACATTTTTTGAATTTCTCAAATGTTTTTCTTCGTACAAAAAAACGTACAATAAAAAAAAAAAAAACAGAAAAAATGTCAAAATTCACAGAAATCGTAATTTTAACGAAATTTATTTTATATTTTTATGATAACTAATACAATTTTAACCTAGAGACTTAATAAATTTTAGTAAATAATACAGCTTTGTAAATTTGTTGAGTATTCTCATATGTAGTTTACACACGTGGTAAAATTTTGGAACGGATTATCAGTATAATATATATATATTGTTTATATTATTATATTTTATAATATATTGTATTATACTGAGTTCGCTTAGAAAAAATCGTATTTTTGAACGCAATATCATTGCATTCTTATCTTAATATTATAAAAATTCCCTTATGTCTCCGAGGACTAAAGGGACGAATGAGGAATGTCTAAATTCGACCTTCCCGCTTTATTACTATTATTATTATTATTATATAAGAAAATGTACAATCTGTATACAATTTAACAATAAGCAAATGTGCTAAAAACAAATATAATAACATGGATGAGGTAAAAGACCCATTGGTAACACCCTCATTAACTTGTTTCAGTATCGCCGAAGTATTTTTCATCCACCGGTTCAAAGTATACCTGAAAAGCCTCACCCCAACACAACCAATTACAAAAAAATAAAATTATATTAAAATTTGGTTATAAATAAATAAGTATAATGTCGCTAATCAAAATATAAAATAATGTAATACTTTAAAAAACAATCTCGCTGTTTTATTATTAATTTGTTTATCAAACATGATACAAAGAGTCAAAGAAGTCAATTTACAAAATTACAGATTATTGTAATATAACATAGGTACTTACAATTAAAAATTAAACAAATACTTAAATATCAATAAATTAGCTTGCTTATAATAGTAGGTACAACAATAATAATAACTCAAGTACCTATTACATATCTATTCGTTAAATTTTTTTTTTTGTTAATATAGAAATTTAATTTCTATATCAGATTCGCACAACATTATAATATTGATTTATATAATTTAACAACTTGTCTTTACCACCGGTTCAATTAAACTGTCTAAGCATTACGTTTTGCGTCTCTAACTTGTTATTTAACTTAACTAGTTTCATTTTAGTCTATGTACATTGTTTTTTGGCAGGATGAGGAAGAACATATTTTTCATAAGGAGGGATTTTAATAGGAATTGAGTTTATTACCTATGAAAAATATAGTTTAAGTAAAATGTTTTAATATAGTAAATTAATACCAATCTCATATCCTAATAGTTAATCACAGTGGCGTATTTACATTTTTTATGTATGTGTGTGTGAGTGAGGAGTTAATTAAAAAATAATATAAACTAAGAAATTGACCAACTACAATATTAACTTGATTTACTTATACATGTTATAGCCTAAAATCAACATTTCTGAAATGGTAGACACCTCCTACACTTCCTCATATAAATACGCTACTGGTTAGTCATATTACTATTAATTTTATGAAATGTATTCATTTAAAAATTAAATTTGATTTAAAAAAAAAAAAATAAGTATAATATACTGTGTAATACTTGCAAGTATTAGTTTGGTTATTAAATTAGGTATATAATAAAAAATCAATTTATCAGATGGATCGAAAGATTGTATAAAATTTAAAATTAAATTCAGAAAATTTGTTGTCAAGTGATCACTAAATCACAACAGTTATAGCGCAAAGGAACAAAAAATGTTAGTTTAGTTAATGTTAGGTTAACTTAATCGATTATATCAATATTATGTAGTTTTAAAAAGAAAAATTTTCGTACTCTTCGTCTTCGGCAATCAGCATCGCATAAATTGTTCTCGGAATTTCTTTACTGTTGATTCATAAAAACATATATGTCAAAAATATTATATTATCTAAATAAATAGCTAATATTTTATTAATAATACAAATTACCGTGGTGTCATAGTTTCTGCATCCGTAGGTGTTTCAACTTAAAAAAAACAAATTAATAATTAGTAAAAAAAAAAAATGTTTTCCAGTAAATTTAAATGTCTAGCTATGTTTAAGTTTTTGGATTCAGATAAATAAATAAATTAATATGCGCATTATAATGCCATAAAATATGCATTTAAAAATATTGCATTTTTGCAAAAATTACGTAATAATATGTACCTAGTTAAAAGTATCAATTTGGTTTAAAATTAATGTCAAAAAGACATACATAAATGTTTGTTTAATTGTGTAATTAAAGGTTTAAATAGGAATTTAAGTAATTTGCTTCCACACATTTACTTTAAATATTTATTGTAAATGTTATAGACTTTGAATTAACCTTTTAAAATTTTTACATTAATTCTTTTAGAAAAAAATAATGTATGTTTACGAGCGTAACAATTTCGGGTATGTAATAAAAAATAAGAATCCAATATAATTATTTATTCAATTCGGGTATAAGCTTATGTTTTATCTTTTAGCTTATTTTTTACCTCAACTTAATATATTATAAAATTTCAACATTTATACGTTATATTTATATTAAATAAGGTTTTAAATACAAATTTAGAGTAAAATAAATAAAAATATATTAGTAATATATAACATACTAGGTACATACACAAAGCACACAAACATTGGAAACAACTGGTTTATTTTTACATTAATCAACTTTTAATGTTTTTAAGTAAACTAAAATTAAAAGTAATTTTTAATCTTTAAAATAACTGAAGAATTTCTAAAATAACTTAATGTGTTAAAAAAATTAGTTAACTTGCCTAGCCTTACCAAAATGTATGCAATTAGATATATATTTTTATAGTATTTATAATAGTCCGGAAAATCGATATAATTCTTAGAAAAAAAATTGTAACTACGGACTGTGGAGATTCAAAATTATTTATTTGATTATAACTATTTTTTGATTAAAACTAAGTAAAAATAATTAATTCAAAAGATATTATAAATGTATAAGTATATTGGATTTAGTTTTCAATTTTTAATATTTATACCTATTACAAGCAAATACATATTAGTCTAAAGTATTTAAAGTAATTTTAAATATCATGTTCATTCCCAAATATCAATAAAGTAATTTTGCAGGTATTGAATATAAATTACAATAATTACTTCTCGAAAAATAAAATTTTAATGTTTAAGTTTGTGTAAAATTGACAAAATTTATTATAAAATATTTAATAGAAAAATAGAAAAATAATGTTCTAAAAATATTCATCTTTATGAAATATAATATATATATACTACATAGGACGTAATATCATAATATATTATATATATTATAAGCTTCTAAAGTTCGAGTATTTAATATAAAATTGAACATTAATATAATATTTTTTGTGGTTTTAAAGGCCTGAAAACATATTTTTGAGTAGAAATAATAGTTAGATTATCACAAATAGGATATATATCGATAGCAAATTGTATCTACTTAGTACTTTATTTAACTTATTTTTCAAACTTCTCAAAAAAATTTTCACAGGAGAAAAAATACTACCAAAAAATGATGGGAAAATGTAAAATTCATAAAAATCGTAATTTAGATTAGATTGGTTTTTTGATTTTTATCTAATGCAATTTTGAACGTATGGACTTGTAAATTTTTTTGAGTAATTTACATACGTGGTAAAATTTTGGTACGAGTTATTAGTATAATGAATTTCGTTTACATTCTTTGTTTCGAATGCATTATCATTGCATTCAAATCTTAATTATAGGTACTTCTAATTTCTTGCCGCAAAGGACGAAGGAGATACGTCTGGAATCAACCTTCCTACTTTTTATTTCATTATATTGTAAATATCAATAAGTATGATCTAAATAGGTTCTAAAATATTTACAATTTATGTAGAACTATTTAAATTTGAAACACTGAAATATCTTACACCAATTATATTTAAAATACGTAAAAAGAATCTTATCTCTAACAAAATATATCAATATAATATAAGTACCTGCGATAATATCATAATCTTCTGTTGGTAATAAAATATTAATATTTTTATCTTCTTCATTTTTTAGTTCGGAAATTTCTTGAATTATTTTGTTCATGTCCAAATCTGTTCTTTGTTTTTTTTTCCGTTTGCATGCCGTCAAAGAATCCATCTAAATATAACGAAAAACAATAATAACTAACAATACTTATAAAGTATAATTAAGTACATATAAAGTTTGAAATAATATCTTCAAATTTTTAGTCTTAAAACTTATTAAAAAAAAATTGACATCCACAAAGCTCTTGCCGTGACTGGGAATCGAACCCAGGTTTTTGCGGCCACAACACAATGTCCTAACCACTAGACGATCACGGCTGTTAGAATTTTGATGATAAACCGGTCAAATAAATGTGTTCCTTTCATCCTTAATAAGGTAAAGATCAATCCGGACCACGGTTTTCTCGCCGGCGCAGTGTGACGAACCCAAACGGTCATGGCAATCGTAGTTATAGCTGTAAAACTACAACGATCCAACGGTTTGTTTCGTTTATCAGAAAATATATACGTTTTTGCGTTTACGCCTTTAAGACAAAACCGTGTAACGTACGAAAATTAAGGAAATAATTTCATTCTAAATATATTGTACAAAATGGGAAAATAAATTATTGTCGTGTGTTCGGTTTTAACCGAACAGGTAAAATGCGAGCTATCGTGCTCGTACCGATTCTTATTTGTTTGTCTTTGATGAACGGTCGAATAAGACAGACGACGTATTGGAAAAGATCGGAATAAACATGAATTTTATATTTTATGTTTCATAAACTAACCTTATGATCATCGGTGTGTTATTTATTTTATGTTAATTTAACCCTATTTTTAACTTAATAGAGATAAATATTAAGTGAAATTTTTTTTAAAAATTGATAATACTTCGTTGATTAGACGTCGCATCAGCCCGTGGTTGGTGACCTGGATCAAGGTGTCACATAGCGTTTCATAGGTATAAGGAAAATCGAAATGTTACAACCATTCTGATCAAACGTAGAAAAGACCAAAGATCATAATTTCAATAGATTATTGATATCGTATACAGTGGCGTATGCAGGGGTAGGATTCTAGTGTTCCCCCATCAAAAAAATTTCTTCTTCTATTGAAATTTTATTAATTAGCAACAAAATCATTGATTTATTTAATTATTTCTCATATTATTATACTAGTTTTTCAAGTTTTAGGGTATGGTTTCGGTATTAAATTGCAACTAGTTAGAATATATTGTTTTTTTACCTATTAAATGTCATCATAAAATACTCCTCAAATAAATAAATATAAATTATTAATTTCGTGAATTTTAACTATCAAAGGAAAAAAAGCGGGAAGGACAATACTGAACATTCCTCTTTCGTCCCTTCGGTCCCCGGAGAGATTAGTGGAAAATATATCAAATACTGTACTTATTTCAATTGTTTATATTATGAAATAAAAATTGCTTAGGTATTTTTACGTTGATACAATGATACTACACAAATATGAATAATATTTTATGACTTGTGTGACTTTACATACAGCGGTAAAACAACCGAGATCTGCATGTGCGGGACGTCGCCTTTACTGGACGCGCGTAAGTATTTTAAAAGTAAAGTAGTATTTTTACTATTATACGATTGAAGATCGAAAAAGTAACAAAACGCACAACCTATATGGCATGTGCGGTTATATGAAATTATATAGTAGGTAATTATCATAAATTTTATACTTATTATGTCATCAGCAACATTAATTAAACAGCTTACAGCAGGTAACATCCGTCTACTTGTTGGTCCGTATTGTATAATTATAAAAAAAAAATATTCATAATGTAGTAGTAATTTGTATTCTTTTTTTACATTTTTGAATGCATATTTTCATGATTTTAAATGCAATAAGTCCTGAGTCCTACATATTATACCCGTAGTTTTATTTAATATGATGTTTTAAAAGTGTTGTATTTTATAATTATAAATAATATATTATAGTATTATTTATACATGGGTAAAACTTTTTTAAGAAAAAAGATTAGTAAGAGAATCATTTAGAGTCTTTCCACTATCGTGATATAAGTTATATCGTGTGCAATAGTACAATACCGCGACCATATAATAATTAATAATTATATGTATTAAAATTTGATTACCAATATCGCCACGCGAAAATATTGTGTTGTCTCTAAACATATTTTCTTTAATATTTGACAATATGGGCAAAAAAATTTAGTGTTTTTAAATGTATTTTTTAAACTTATTTAAACGAAAGCATTACAATCGGAACATTTACTTAAATATGGTTTTCAATGTTCATATATTATCATAACACAAACAATAGGTACTTTTAATACATGCTGAATGAAACTGGGCGTCAACTAGGTCGGTCGGCCGTCGTGGAGGGAGCGGAACCAATTTCGTCAAATATTGTAAAAAATGGAAATCAGCGTTGCGTTGGGCTCCTAATGGACCCCCACCTTTATATGAAAATGAATTTTATTTTGTGTTGTAAATTTTTTGCGAACATGATTGATATTTTTAAAAAGATACCAAATATTCACCATGCTGTTCACAAAATCCCAACATTTTTATACTATTATATTATATTTTTATAAAATATGAATTACCTAAATAAATCATAATATTATAAAATTGTATTATATTCTATAATTTATAGCACTGGGCAATAAATGGATAATATTCGATTTTTATTATTTTATGTGGATATTATTTTTATTAATTATTTTATACAACATTCTAAATATTTTCTGTAATTATTAAAAATACAGAATTATAGAACAATATTAATACCCGGATGTCGGATGTTCTAATTAAATCGGTTTAGAAATAATATGATAATGTAAAATTATATCATTAAGAGATAAAAGATGAAAATAATTATATCAATACGTAACGCATGAAAGGTTAAAAAGTTAACAAACAGATTAATCTAATCTTAATATAAATTACTTATTTATTTTTGTGGTCGAGACTCGTGATTCAAGTCACGTAGGCCATAGACCCATAGTTTAAGATTGAAGGACGTTAAAAGTTATCGCTTAAAAATAAAAATGTATTAACAAATATTATTAGTTTACTCGACATTTGTAACTAAAACTTTTATTTTTAGAGTAATAAATACGAATTATATGATATTGAATAAATATAGTTTCATTTTAAACGTAAAAAAAAACAATTCTTGAATGTGTAATTTTTTTACCAGTTATATGTTGGTACCTAACAGAACGTTACTATTTTGTTTATTTGTCCCTTCGGTCCTCGGAGAGATTAGTGGAAAATATGTAAAATTTCGTATTTTAATTGTTTTTATCGTGAAATAAAATTTACTTAGCTATTTTTACGTTGATCCTACACAAATATGCGTAATATTTTATTACCAGTGTGACGTCACGTACAGGGGTGAAACCTCCGAGGCCTGCATGTGCGGACCGTTCCTTTACCGCCCACGCCGCACGTTATATATATACACACACGTCGAACCGAATGGTCGGCTATATTATTACGTATACCCTCCGGTCTGTTCCATCGAACGTCGACACTGTACTCGTATATATATAAATATATGTAAATGTTATTTCAATATAATATTATTATATTATTACATTGTCAAATACCGGGCATTTCTATATAATACATCTATTATATTCGTTGTCTTATTTATTACCCCCCAAAGACAACGTTGACTAGTAATTGGCTTATTATAAGAAAATCATATATTATTAAAAATAATAATGTCCATTGTCCATATAAAATATACTGTATTTCTGTGGAATTATCGTATTAATCGATACTTATTCATACCATTATGGTACAGTCCCTAATAATATACACATTATGATATTATTAGCGAATCAAATGAAATAATAATTACACATAATTAGGTATGTTTTAGCAATATCTTTATTCTATTCAAAAAAATAATGTCCTTTTTATAATATATAATAGATAGTTTAATTTCTATAAAATTTTTGATTCTGAGGGAAGCGAGGAATGTATTAGTTTTACATTAGTTTTTTTTTAATTATTATCAATGATAGTTTACACGCGTGGTAAATTTTTGGAATGGATTGGTTAATTTTCTGACTATGTATAGAGTTTTGAATTTTTTTCCAAAAATATTTAATATTTTCTGCAATTTTGGATTTAACGATTTAAACATTTTATCAAAGCAGAATCATATACTTGTTGTGGAGATAGGTGACTAACGACAAAATACGCACTCACAACAAAATTTAAATTTAAATTAATTAAACTTAATACAAAAAAAATACAAATAATATAAATATAGTATTTTATATACAAAATGTTCTAAGTATCTAAATACTTAAAACACAGATACGAAACATTATTAATACGGTGACGATTAATTGTGAATACAATAATTATAGTTTTAAATAAAATAATGGTAAACAAAAACGACTATGTCTCACGGGTGTTGTTGTCGCGTTCGGTTTCGATAAACGAGAGCGTGCCTGCGGCGATCCACCGCGCTTACCGATCAACGCCGCGTATACGATACGTATACGGTATACCGATTTAGCTTAAACTGGTATTTGCATAACTTTCGGGCATACCCGTTTTGAGCAAATTGAATTTCTGGGGTAGAAAGTTGAGATATGAACATGACACATACTACTTAATCTTTTTACAAAATATTTTTAAAATTGTGACTAACAATTTTTTTTTATGAGTTTTTAAAATTAAAATTACCGAAAATTGGCAAAATAATAGTTTCCACTATTTTATATATTTTTATTTTATGATAACTAATTAGGTTTTAATCGTAAGGACTTGAAAATGTTTTTGAGTATGAGTACGATGGAAGAACGTCTGGAATCGACCTTCCTACTTTTTATTTCATTATATTGTAAATATCAATAAGTATGATCTACTTATACTTATACTATATACTTACAATTAGTATAGAACTATTAAAATATGAAACGTCAAAATATCTTACCCAAATTATATTTAAAATACGTAAAAAAATTCCTTATTTTTAACAAAATATAAGTACCTACGATAATATCACAATATTCTGTCGGTAATAAAATATTAATATTTTTATCTTCTTCATTTTTTAGTTCAGAAATTTTTTGAATAAATAATTCAATGCATACCGTAAAAGAATCCATCTAAATGTAACGAAAAACAATAATAACTAACTTAAGTACATATAAAGTGTGAAATAATATCTTCAGACTTTCAGAAACAATTAGAACTAAATCATCAAAATGTACAAATCAGTACCTATTTGCATAAAAATGATTTTCCCTGTGAACTCTCACCTTGTATTATGTCAGTGGCCCTCTTGGTACCATTAATTTTTTGTAATTTTTTACTACAATAAATTGTCCATGTAAGTAAAATAATTAAAATGATTAAAAACCATTGTTTTATTTTTTTTTTTTTTTTAAACAATAATATAATACTACGACAAGTTGGACAAGTTGTAAATATTCAATATCAAATAAATAATTAAATAATATTATAAATTATGATTGTTGATTCATGGATTATCAAACTATTAGGACCGCGAACACGGCACAGAATTTTTACTATCGGGATAAAAAACCAATAAGGTAAAGTAACCTATAAGTTACTACCCTAACTTACTCTTTCCGTCGCTCAAGTAAGTTGTGAGCGTTTTTTTCAAAATTAAAATATGTCAAATCATATTTGTAATTTAAGAAGTACTTTGTCACAAGACCGCTTATAAAGTTTTGCGCTCATAAGTGGGACTTGGAAAATGATGCACTAAAATCTTACAGAAAATGTATTAAAAGTTATTAATAATGCTACAAAAAATGCTTTTAAACATAAAAATGCTACTAACAAATGACTTTGAAAATTAATAATTTTAGCTCAATAAAATTTTTAATATTAAAAAATAATTTATTGATACAAAATATTTGTTTAAAATCATCATGTTCAAAACATAAATTCGTAAAAAGTCTCTAAATACATTATCTTTTTAAAATAATCAATTAAACCGTCAGAAGTAAAAATATTTTCACCAAATTCAGACACATATGCGCGTAAACGATACTTGCAAAAGTTGTCTTTTTTGCATTTTTTGCATTTTTAACTTTTTAAATTATGAAAATAATAAACACACGAATCAGTTAATGATTCGGCGAACACTAAAATAGTAAAATACAAAATATATATTGTTATCAACAATATCATTTCATATTAGGTACCTATCGTACAATAGTAGGTATCGGATCGACGCTACACCAGTAGTTTTCTGCGCTTTTAAACATTTATTTTAAAATAATATTTTCACTCGTGTACATGAAATTCTTGGAAAATAATTCAATAATAAATTGTGTACATCACATTATTTAATTTAGTTACAATTTTCTCTATTATAAACAACTATTCATTTTGTATGTTAAGCCGGGTCTCTCGCGATAGTCGCTATCGTGATCGTACTATCGCCGTGTGAACATGTTAATAGTAACTATCGAACTATCGTGAGAGTAGTTTACGCACTTTCATACATGCATGATAGTTGAGAGTTATTATCTCGATAGCGACTATCGTGAAAGTAACTATTATCGTGTGGACCCAGCTTAAAGACAGTGAAATACTATTTTTATTACCTATTTCGTTAAATAAAATATAGATAAATACAAATAATCAATGCAATTATTAAATATATTTACGATAAAAATGTCGATTATACATATATTTAAATTGTATAATATATGAATAAAATATTGTTTGTTATTATTAGTAAAAAACAAATAATAAGTTTGAATATAGTGTTTTTATAGTATTAATAAATACATTTTACTTGAAAAAGTATTATTATTGATTTCATTTAGTTTGGAAGTTTGAGCGTAGTGAGAAAATTTTTTTTTCATAACTTATCAACTATAGATGTATATGTAACGTACCTATATACTCTCCATATTATTTAGCAATACATCGCTAAGTAAATTGAAGGGATATTACAAGCAATTTTTTTGTGGCCCCTTTAAAATACTTCCCTGTAATAAAACTAACCACCTCTGCCTATTTGACATTTTTATTGATCTCAGTAGAGATCGAATGTCAATAACACACTATAATACATATTGTGTACTTAAGTGTAATATAATATAAATATACAGTAGGTGATTATAATTACGAATTTAGTTTTGTGCATTTTAATATACTGTTAAAAAGTCTCTCTACTAGTCTATTCACAATAAATTTTATCAAAACCCACTCGTTGGCAAGTGTTCTTACGGCACTGCAAATTAATGAAGGTACAATGGCATAAAATAAATTATAAACACGGGGAACCGGGAAACGATTATTATTATTTATTTTTATAATTTCTTGGAATAAAACGAAATTACGTATTATTTATATTATAATAATTATAAATTACAGTATAGTACCAAAATATAAAACAAACACGACTCTAATAATTATTCAATATTTCTATATTGTGTTAATAAGTTTATACGATAAATGTTTTGTATAATTATCATAATAAATAAATAAAATATAATACAAATACAAATTAACATTTAAAACGATGTTTCAATTTTGTTTTATAAATTCGATTGATAATGCAATTTAGTTTTTATGCAATATATCAATGATTATATGATATATTTATATTCAATTATGATCGTTAGTAAATTGTAATCGAGTAGGGAGAAACAATACAAATTTACTATACTCATACATACTATATTAATTTATAACTAATACAAGCACAACCATAATTTTTAAATGTGAGTAAAAATAACAATTATTTTTAATATAGAGTCATATGTTTTAAAGCATATTTAAAATACAAATGTGAGTATACTTCAAACATAAAAACAACAAAATATTTTTAACCAAAAATTTTAAATTTTAAATTTTTGCAAGTAATATATATATGTGAAATTCTAAATATATGTACCTACTATGTACACCAATTTCAAATTGAATTAAGAAACTAACGGTTGGTTAGTAAAAATAAATTATTTTACTCGAATAATCGATTAATTTTTAATAATATTATTTAAAATACGTTAATGTTATGTGATTAAACATAAAATGCACAGTGGGTTTATAATCATGTTTAAAATCGTTTATATCACAATTATTTTAACAGAATAATACAACTATATAAGTTTGATTTAGTTACGAAAAACGTATGTGATTTTAGTAAATTGTTCCTGTGACACAAAAATCGAAACTTGCTAATATTGTTTTATCAATTTATCGTATTATTTTAGTAGGAAAAAAAAATATTAAAATTTAAAAATGTAATATACTCACAAGTTATGAAATGGCAGTTGTTTAATGTTTTCTTTTGAATCATTGAATATTCTGGGACCTGAGAAGATTTGTTTTTGATCGATTGATAATCCATAATACAAGAATTTTATAATTGCTGTGACGTGTATAAAAACTATATTTCAAATTAATTTTGTGTTATAAGTATGAAAATTATTATTTATTGATTTTGACATTTTGTTATTTAACGATAATGGGCAACGTTAATATTGTTTATTGCCTAATTGGTATAAGTTGCGAAAATCTATTTTTGTGTATCAATATTATTTGTCTCCCTCAAATGGATTATTTAATCAATATTTTATAAAATTTTGTTAGAAATTATTTAATTAAAAAAAAAAAATGGGTTTTCTGATAAATTTCATAAATTATTAGAATAAACATACTGTCTTAAAATAAAAAGTTTAGCAATACAAAAATTATTCATAAGCAATACTTTTTTATAAACTTTTTAAAAATAAAAAAATTCATGAAATTCTAAAACTCTACATTAGGTAGGTATATGAAATGTAGAAAATTAAAAAAATTATAAAAATTCTGATCAATATCATATTATATTATTATTATTGTTATTAAACTCTAATGTGTATTCGTAATATTTCACATATCTACTTACAAACTTCTCGTGTTTTTCTCGTAATTTTTGGAAACGGCAAACGGAAAACGCAAACCAATTTAATTTAACAAATAGTACAATTCGTGGCACGCTGCTGCATAATCAGCAATAGCTGATTAGTGACTGCCAAAGCCAGACAACGAGACGACTTAGTCATAATATAATATATAATAATTATTATACTCTTAGATAGTGAGTATCGGCTATTGTCATATTTATCTTTTTAAGTTTCTAGCTATATTTACGTACTACCTACTAGGTAATATAAACGTTCAGTTTGGAATTTACCTAAAGTTGTATAATGTACCGTAGTTAAATAAATATTATTCTAACGAAAAATTGTAAATAATATTATCCAACGATTTGTTCAAAATTTGTGAATTCTATATGTACGAGTAATTCTTTTAAATACCTAATGATATTGTAATATTATTAGTACCTATATATTACATAAACAAAAAAAAAAAATCTTAAATTTTAACGAATTCCTATATTTACTATAAATAAAGGATACTCATTGTACTCATTAAATTAATTTTAAACAAGTAATTTTATTACAATAGTTACGTTCTATTTGAAAACAAATTTATTTACCGTCACTGTTAAAACTAAAATTGGGTGTCGTACAACACTTTTTCGGGTAGAAATAATGGTCCGATTACCACAAGTAGGATATGCTTTCGGTAGCAAATCGTGTCTAATTGGTACTTAGGTGGTGTATTTGAACCATCTAAAATTGTGGGTGGGTGGGTCTCGGGTGGGTACCTTAACCAAAATGGTTAATACTAATACTATAATAAGTGTGGCTTTGTGTGATTTGGTGTTTTAAATATTTTCTTAAGTTTTTGAATTATGAATTTTAGGTGGGTGGGTGGGATTTTGTGAGAATTGAACCACCTTTTTTAACTGAACTCGGCGCCACTGGTTCTAGTAAAGGGGCTAAAGCCGTATTACGATGAATAGATGCGTCTAAGTAAAGTGATAATTAATCTGTAATAATCAAGTTTTTGATAAAATGTGATTTAGGCCCTTTTTGCATGAAGTGATTCAATTTAGAAATTGTTGATAATATCACAGATTTGTGATAATTATTACCGAGCGTAGCGAGTAAAAATATTTTTATGTATAGGTATGTACGATTATTTTTTTAGCACAAACAAAAACGAATAATTATTTAATTACTTGCGATAATTATCCGAACATTCACATATTTTAACTTGACAACACTGAGTCTGTGTCGTGACTCGTGAATCGTAACTACTAAGAGGATGTTAGCGCGATTATAATAATACACAGTATCATAGTTTTTTAAAACTAGTTTTATTCCAAAATGAATAAACTTAGCGTCAAAGTACCTATTATGAAAAATATTGTTTAGAATATTATCTAGGACGTGGCATATCCGTTTAAAAAAATATTATTTATTACATATCAATGTTTGTAGGCGCGCACGATCATACGATAGATAAAAACAGGTTAGATGAACCGCCGCGCCACGCCATACGTAGTCATAGTTATCATAGTTATTCCTAAAATAACCATAATTTGTGATTTGTACAGCAAATGAATAAAATATATATTGTTATTATAACAAATGTTATAATCATAGACATATCGATTTCACATATTATATACCTATATTTTTTCTAATCAAAATTATTTTATACGAAACAGATATTAGTAAGTTACTATGTTGTGTATTCTTACAAAAGAAATTAGTATCCTATATTATTTTTATACTTTTAAAAGTAATAAGAGTATAAATAAATTTCAAGCTATATTGTATAATCGATTTTATGAACTATATATTTATTTATACATATTTAAGCAAACACTATTTCTCATTTACAATTAATTTGTGTTTACGCCCGCGATCGAACATTAAGAACGTTCATGAAACAATAAAATGCCCTCTCGATTTGTGGTCTATCATCACACGTATTAGTACTATTAGTAGAGCGATGTGTGGTCGTCGCATGCTTGCGCAAAAAAGTAATAAAAGCGCATTCTATGATCTATTGTTTGCGTTCTTGTTTCGTATGACATCCATTATTTTATCAATGCCTACGGCTTATTGTTCGGATTTGTGAGTGTATTTTACACGGTATAAATAAATATTAAATTTTAATATTTTTTTTTACGTGTGTTCAAAGTTTAACTAACCGGCATGATGTACAGTTTGATGTAACGACTTACGCTGTTGATGTTGAATAATCAGACTAACACGCATAATAAATACCACCTTACAAGTACATTTATAAACAATGGAGAAAAAACAAATTGCTCAGAGGATAAAAAACAACAACAAAGTAAGTCTATTACTTGTTTTACACAAGTATTTGTCGACAGTGAAGTTAATATAAGTTGTTTTAGCCACCGAGCAATGCCAAAGCTCAGTTGTTATTGAATACTACAGGTACAAATTTAGTGATTCCGGATATACTTAAATTTTCATTTTCTAATATTTTGGATCGTAATATCAGTCGAGATTTTCAAGTGGTCTTAAAAAAAAATAATTCTATGACGAAACTAAAAGTATACATTTTGCACTTTTGTGTGTCAAACATTATTGTTTACATATTATTATCGATTTTGTAGGCGTTAAAAGAATTTGAAACGTTGTGCGATTTTAAAGATGTAGATATTGGTAAAGAAGTATCAGCACCATGGATCACTCAATATGTGATTTTATGTAAGGATAATGTACCATGTATACACGTAAATTCCCAAAAAGCCATACGCTCATATTTAAATTGTATGCAACCGTATTGGGTAACTCTGTATCGTAAAACATGTTTTGTTCATTGTTTTGTGGCCCAATATGGCACTCATATACCAACTGCATCTGTTGCGAAATCTATGTTTGAGGTTTGTGTAATAATCATTATAATGTTAAATTAAATATTGAGCTAACAATAGTTAAATAATTTTAGAACACTTTTCGATTAAATATTAAAACTGAAGTAATTATGTTTTGTCAAAAAAATATTTTTGTTTACTTAATCGAAAACATCACAAATTCAGCTCTGTTAAATACTAAGTAAGTTTTTTAGTTTAAATCAGCACAAACAAAAATTAATAACATTTTTTTGTTTATAAACTAGCGTTAACTCTGATGAAATAAAGGAAACACAAATTAGAACTGCCGCTTATTATATGTGTACAACATCAACCTTTTTAAACTCTCTTCCGAATGAACATATCGAAAATATTGAAAGCGATTTAAAATCGATGTTGCATACTAATTTTACATACTGGAAATTAAATAAACACCCAACACCAAGTGTATGTTTTATATATTTTCCTTGGGTTAATTAAAATCATTTAAAATTGTTATTCAATATTTATGTTTAGGTTCAACAAGCTTGGTATACTTTATTACACTCCATATTATTTAAATTGCAAAGATTTTTACAAGAGGAATATAAAAATGTAGCTTTTGCTGTGTTTGATAATGTTGATGAAGATAATTTAACAGTGTCATTAATAATTTGGAAAAACATTTTACTTGTCATATCAAAACCTGATGTAATAATTTTTTTATTTAAAATTAAATAACATTAGTGAATTAAATTAATATTTTTATAGCCACATGACTTTTGGTTACAATCAAATATTGAAACAATATTTTTTCAAAAACTGTGGGAAGTATTGGTTTGTACAAAAGGATTCATTTCATCTGCAAATGAAAATATATTGGAATTATGCAAACATTATCCTGTTATGAATATTATTGAGATAAACAAATTTCACTTAAAATATATTAATTCAATTATACAAGGGTAAAAATTAGCATTAATTTTTATAATTTTATCATAACATTAACTTATGTATTAGATTTGAAAAAAAGTCAGGCCGACTTAATCTTATCAATTTTGTATCTGGTATTGAAATTCTTTTTAAAATTGTTAATTTCACTTTGACAAATAATTGTAAAAATGAATTGTTTGGTTACAAAATGACTTCTGAAGTATGTATTTCATTTAAATATATATCTTTGTTATTGTTACATTTCATTTATCTTAATATTTAACAGGTTATAAATTTGATTAAGTTTAGTCTTACTGAAAAGTTAGCAAAAACTATGACACCACCAGTTGTATCTCATGTAGCAGTACTTCTTGAATTATTATCTAAAGACAACACATTTCATAGTTTAAAAAACACAATTTGGAATATTTTGAATACTATTTTGAATGGAAACAGTCTTGATGATGAAATAATATTTGATAATATTCTATGTAATCTGCAAGTATATTCGATTATATTAAACCATTTGAAAAGCCTCCAAATAAAAAATAATAAAAATTTGAGAGTTACATTTGAAGACTCAAATATCAATAAAATGTTTTGTACTCCAAAACTAGTCTTCAATGAAGACTATAAACTTGACTTAGAAAATTGTGTTAAAATTGTTTTACAATTTTACTTTAACAGAAATTCAAATACTAATTTTGGACATTTGTTTATTAACCATGTGAACCAAGTAATATTATCAATCAAAAACTATGGTGTTGATAAAAATGTATTTCAAAACTCTCCTGTTAGTAATAAAGTATCATCATCATTAACATTTAATTTGTATGAAAATTATGTTAAAATGTGGATTAAAGCTGATAAAATATTAACCAATAACTCAATATTAGTAATTTTTGGATTATTAGATTCTATTACGAATGAGGAAGAACAAGTGATTATTATCGAAGATTTAAATTTGGTAATTATAATATTTATTAATTACAATATTTATCATGTATGCAAAATTTAGTGTTATATTTTTGTATATATGTATAGTTTGGATTGGATGTTGTACTCAAAGAAA
>CM023360.1:41529164-41563364 GCA_013282895.1 Eriosoma lanigerum
ATTTATTGTCCAAGGGATTATTAAATTAGAATTTCGATTCAATATTAATATAATTATCTATATTTTAGTAATGACATTTCAATTTCGTGTTTGATGGAGAACTTATTAAAGTTGATGCCAAATTTAATCATTCAGACATATGCTAGTAATGATGTAAATCCTATCATTACGGAGTGGTTTAATTTACGGCCTAATTGTACACCTACAACTTATTGGAACAATAAAAAATTATGGCATTTAGTATGTTGGACATATTACAATGTGTTACATACATTGCCAGCTGCTGTTCGAAAATGGTGGGTGAACCGTGAATATAGAGTATCTACATTAATTAATAGATTAACAATGAAATATGTGACCCCAAGTTTAATCATACAAGAGTTTCAAATTATACATAAAGTAAAAGAGGAATATAATATTTCTGTATGTATCTTAAAGTTGTATGTACTTAGTAAATATTATGCATTTTCTCATTCGTTGATATAGGTTAATTTATTTGAAAAACATGGTACACTTGTTGTATCTTATATCATTGATAAAGCAACTGTTGATATCACCATACAGATGGCCAATAATCATCCTTTGGGCTTAATTAAAGTCAGTAATGACAGAAATATGAACATGCCACAGCGGAAACATCAGTTGGAAAAATTTTTTTCGCACCAGAATGGTTCAATCATTGATGGTATATTGCTATGGCATTTAAATATTGACAAAAACTTTGATGGTATTGAAGAGTGTTCTATTTGTTACTCTATATTACACGATTTAAACAATAAATTACCAAAGTCGGTCTGTTGTTTATGCCATAAAAAATTCCATAGCTCGTGTTTAGTGAGTATTAAAAACTGAATTAATAATCTTGATCTATGTTACTGTAAATCATAATATGATTATTGATTTTTATTTCTTTTAGTATAAATGGTTTACCACGAGCAACAATTCAACATGTCCTATTTGCCGTAATCTTTTTTGAACTGGAAATTCTGTTTTAATGTTTTCATGATTTTTGAGAAAAATGAAACAGATTTTTTTTATCATTTATATTTTTAAAAATAGACGTAAAATCTGTAATTTAAATAAACTTATAAAAAAGTAAATTTATGAATTTGTCAATTAGTAATTGCATATTTAACAAGTTGGACTATTTATTTATTAATTGATTCATTGTATTTGTTTTAAATAAAAATATAATAAGTTTAAATTTAACAAAAATTAATACGTCATAATTTAAAAGAATATTAATGTTTTTCAAACCTCTTTCCAATTAACTAACCTGATAATGTTCACTACAGTAAAAAGTAGCATTTGCTTTGCTACAGTATTCGAAAATAGTTTAAAATCTGTTTTATTAAATTTTAACATATTTTCATTTACTCCATGCTTATAAGAACATTTAATTAATATAATATTTATATGTTTACTTATCAATAAGGTGGTTACAAATTAACTTAAGCAAATGTGGAACATATGCAAATACTTTTTGATGTTTCTGGAAGAATAAAATTATAGTTTTTAATATATCTGTTCAATTCATTTAAGTTTTCTGTTGGTAAGCGGCAGATCCTATATCACTTATAATATCTCTTACAAATCCATATATATATATATATATAATTGTGTTTTAATTCTAAACAAAATTGTTTTGGTCATATTTGTATCAAACCAATTGTATATGGGTTGCTGCTAAAATTAAATTAAGTATGATATTTATTACAATATTCCAATAAATTTTAAATTTATCTTGTTCTTCTGAAGTTTGACATAATAATGACGTCCTATAATATACTCCATCTTTTTATCATAACATATGTTTTGAAATAAGTATGTTTTGTCAATGTCAAATATAGAAATTTTATCTGTACCTGACATTAATTAATGTACCTAGAGCAAAATTAGTATATATTTCTCAAAGCAATATTATATTTACAATAATATTTATCATTATGTTTTATATTTAATATTGATGATAAAATGCTTTATTCAATATGAATCATGGAAGCTCAATGCCTTATAGTAAAAAGTCTTATATAGTTAAATATTTTGAAAAAAATTATATCAATAATTAAACATTGTTATAAAATTAATACATGGTAATAGATATTTTTTCTAGTTCATAGATATTTATATACTTTAGGCATAAAACTTATATTAGGTTTAAGCTCCTGATTGTTATAACACTGGCTATCATCCTCTGTACATTTATAAACCTTTATTTTTTGTTCCTTTATTTAATTAATTTGTGTTTGTATAAGCAAACTGGATAATACATTATTTAATTTATTTTTAAAATTTGTATTTTCTTTATTTTCATTTTTTATAATTGAATTTTGATGTTATCAATTGTTTTTTTCTTATTTTAAATGTTATGTCTAATAAAACTTTCTGATGACTAAAAACTTCATATATCAATATCATTTATTATAATATTATTTATTTATCATAAAACTTCACTTCTATAAGTATCACACTATAAACCTGTATCTACTAACATGACAGTTGTATACATAATGGTTTTATTTTGGGTCTTCTGGAAAAAGGTCTTACATTTTATCTATTAATTAATTAATTAATAATTAATATAATAAATTAAAATCTAATTAATTAGTAATTACCTATATAATATTGTAATTCGGATATTTCTAACACTATAATTGTACTCAAGTAAATTTTAGCTTAACATTTTTCAGAATAATAGTTAACGATAAATTCAACAGACTAAGGTTATAGTCTGTTTATAGTTAATAAACAATATCGTCATATAATTATATTATGTTAAGGAGATTGGAAGCGACGATTTTCTTTCTCCGTCTAACACATATGAAAGATAGGGATTTAGACGTTTTCTATTTCCAACGTTACGATAGATCTCGTGATCTGAAAACTGTGTTGAATTCGTCATCAAATCTACTTTAGATCGACTTTCCCTCTTTTTCAAAAATTTTTTTTTTAGGTCTTCCAAAAAAAAATTAAACAAATTGTAAATTAAAAATTTGTAAATATTCAACAACTTGGGACAAAAAAATTAAAAAAGGAAGAAAGTCGATCTATAGTATCTTGTATGGAGAATTCAAATCTGTTTTTAAAATTCTTATCGGATCATTAAATTCATCGTTACGTTGGAAATGCGTTTTCATACAATTTTGAAACAGTAGCTGATTTTTTACATATACGTGCGCTGTCTGTATATCACGACAGCGCGATGTTTAAGTTTCGTTAAAATTGTAATAGCAATCGGTATATTTTGGGAAACACAAGTTGGAATATAAACTAAATACGATCAAAACACTATAATGTCATTGGATAGGTAATAATTATTTTATTATTACTCCAATTTCAAGGACATGAAATGACATCGTAGATGTTATTTGAGTTTGATTTTTTATAATTTTATATATTGTATCGCTGCATTTGGTTGCAATATAATACATTACATTTTTTTTATTATTATAAATAATTATTTATTACTATGAATAATCCAAAACAAACATTTTTTGGTAATATTTTTCTCCCAACGAAAAACTTTTGAGAAATTTGAAAAATAGGCTAAATAATGTACCAACTAAACGCAATTTTCTACCGAAAGCATACTCTATTCGTGGTAATCGGACCATTTCTACCCAAAATCGTGTCTTTAAACATAAAAAAAAAAAAACATTTTTGTAAAACCAATACATTCTTCGCTTCGCTCAGAATTTAATAATATATTACTTGATGAATATAATATTTATATCGTTTATGTATGTTACAATCCGCATATTAATATAATTTAATAATATCGGCTGTGTATTTATGGCACCCCCCCTTCTTTAACCATTTATATAAAAGATATGTTTTAATAAATCCAATTTTTTTTATATTTGTAGTGATATACGTAGGTATGCTAATTACATATTTTCCAATACATATCCCCCTCTCGACAAAATTCTAAATACACCATTGAATAATATATAATGTGTTTGTGTTATGGACAAAATCCGAAACCAGGCAAAACTCACTAAAGCCTGGGAAAATAATTATAATAGGAATAACTATTAGAAAATGAAGGATAAATTGTAAAATTCGCGGCAAAGCCATTGTCGAACTTTATTTTACTAAAATTATTTATTTAGAATCGTTTTTTAAATGCGATGATTCATCATTTATATTTATACTTTATTATAAACAAATGAATTCTCTACTTATAATTCGACAGAAATAACTACATCAATTAAACAGCAATTTAACAGCAATTATAAATCAGATGAGGAAATTACATTAATTTTTATTTCAGTTTATTACATTAGTTGTATAAAAATTAATATTATTTATAGAATTATAGGCCTTATACAATTGAAGATATAATATATAAGTACTATTTTACTTATAAATGATTTACGTTAAATATTCAAATATCAATATTCTTATTTGAAGACCGATAGGTCACCTATACATTTAGTTATTTATATTTATGCGAATTTGTCATTTAGATAAATTTTATTGTGAACATTCATTTTACTGGCTTATAACTTTTAAGTAAAGTAAATTTATTTGTACCGTCCAAGCCATGCATTGACGACAATCGTCATTCGTCATTCGTCATTCAATTTATTGTTGTTGTTATTTGGGAATTTTTGATACTATGTTATTACGAACTAGACTATGATATAGTCTATATATAGTAGAGTGAATAGTGAGGAATTGTTTCAATAACTTATATAAATATAATATCATTGACTATATATATTATAGATTGCTCACTGGCCGGGTTTTCGACGGCGTCGAATTAAATTCTCAATAGATGGCGATAATACATCAAATTGTTGATAAATTAATATTTCATTTCGGTCGTTGTTATTATGATATAGTGTGGCGCGTATAGTATATATAATCAATGATAATATTCACAGTGAATAAATAAAAAAAAAACTTTTTATCATAATTCTCGACCATAAAATCATCATGACTCATCATGTAACCAAGAAAATACGAATGTACGTAAAGTTGCGTAAATCGTATATTAGTAAGATAATAGAAATACAAAATCGAATTAAAAATGTTTTTATTTTTGTTTACGTTTATTACGAGTAATTTATAAAATGCTGCAGTTCACTTGATAAACATTAAAATTGTTTATAATAGTTGTTAATATTTTTCCAAACGATTATCACAAAATCTATATTTATAGGTATTAATACTAATTTGTTAATATTTTAATTTTATTGCCAGTTTAAATGGATAATTCATATAAATACGTACGGAATTCGTATTATTCTGTTTCTTAAATACGAAATTATACTACGTATGATGTGGGGATTGCTCGGTCGGCGACCGGTTTGGCTGCGTCTATGTACTAATGCCATCCCTTCTATAGCGGCTGTAAATCGTAGTTCGAGTTTTACCCGCAAGTCGTTGCGTCCCGGCGACTACGTATTACCTGTTACGGACGCGCGCTGCCAGTTTCGTTATATTTGTGTTCGACGCTTGTCGTCATCCGCCTAAACTATATTCCACGTTCGTGTGTAAATGATTTGATATAAAAAATTATAACATTCAGAAAACAATTGTTAACTTCATCAAGACTTACCAAATCGTATTTCTAATAAATTTTTTTACGCAGGATGTCTCATTCATCTGAAATATCTTCTCCATCCACATTACACCAGCAAGAAATGGTACCCGCATCAACAAATCCATCGAACGTCGTACAATCGAATGACACTGCCAAAACGATGTCCGTTCCGGAGGAAAATATCTTGCAATCGTCCGAACAGGTTATGAATGTACGTATCAAATTTGATTATTAATTTTATTAATTTCTGTTTAGAAAAAACTGTCATTAATTGTCTCTTATTAAATATATTATTATATATTCACACTATAGAGTATTCGTAGTAAGGATTTTATTTAAATATTTTATTATATTACTAAATATGTAACAAATTAAATCTATACAGGAAAATAATATTTACTATGCGAGAATCATAAAAAAACTAGACTATATCTATACTTTTAAAAACCACATCAACTTCCGAGAAGAAAAGATAAACTTCCCAGCTAAAGTGGGGTCCTGAAAGTGGGGGACATAATACAAAACACAATATATAACTTACTTTAATTTAAAAAAATATTACCGTTATTATTTTAATACAAACATAATATAGAACTTTTTTTATAATTTTTAAACTTTAATTAAGTAAAGTTTTTACTATATTTAATATATAATACATAAATATATTTTTAATATTCTAATTTAATTATTAAATAAAATGTACAATATTATTTAAATAAAATATAGTAAATAATTCCAGAATCTTGAGCTATAGTTAAATAAATTATTGTCTTATTTATCTTTTAATAGAATAACATGTAAGTACATGTTAGTGCATTTAAAGCATGCCTTTGTAGCAGACAGTCTATTTTTCATATACTCAAACTTTATTTTAAATAAAAATTTATAGAAGAAAATAATGATTCTGTATATGATTACAACCAAGTACAAATAGGTACTTGATAAATAATAAGTTAGAATTGTTATGTAATAAAATTATATTCCAATTGCATAGCATAATAATAATTGAATTTAAACACAGATATGGCTTTTTAAAAATTCCCTTATTTTATTTATTATTCAAATGCCCTTAAGACTGTAATTTACAAATTTTATTTTATTTTTTTGTAAGTACTTATTTCGTTTAATAAATATTGTTTTACTAATTATTGTCATATTTTATTAGCCGGTCATTAATGATACTCCATTGCGAGCTGGAACCTCACAACCATTCAATTCAACAGTTACACTACTGAATACTCACCAAGATTCAGAAACTCAACAAGAGTCTAAACAGGATATTGATGAACAAATAGAACAAGGACAAAAAAAGGGGATAAAAATGGATCAAGGACCAGCACCAAAAAAGCAGAAAATTGCAATTGAAGAAATGCAATGTGAAACAAATGAGGAAGTACCACATGGTGCAAAAAAAGCAATAGAGCATGGGCCAGAGCCAATAACAGAACAGAGGCTGGTTGTCAATTCATCATCATCATTAACTTTTAAATTGTATGAAAATTATTTTAATACATGGATTAAAGCTGAAAAAGTTTTAACTAATAAGTCAATATCAGTAATTTTTGGATTATTAGAATCTATTACGAATGAGGTAGAACAAGTGATTATTATCGAAGATTTAAAATTGGTAATTATAATATTTATTAATTACAATATTTATCATGTTTGCGAAATTAACTGTTATTTTTTTGTATATATGTATAGTTTGGATTGGATGTTGTACTCAAAGAAATAATGAAGTGTATTATTAAAGGATATAAATTACCTGAAGTGATTATTAATTGGTTAGAAACTGTTCCAATGCAAAATGAATTTAAAAAATTCATATCTATTGATGTAGATGAAAATAAATCGAATCTACTTGTTGATAGCCTAAAGTTAAAAATGTTAAATGGTAACTTTTAATATGTGACTACTATGCTTTGATATAACGGTATTTTATATATTTTTAGAAAATATTGTGTGCAAGACATGGATGAAAGTACTTTTAAAATCAGTATATACAAATCCCACTTCATCGTTAGTCATTATGTTGAGACAAATATTTGAAAACAATTTAAATGATCAATCATTTGTCAATATTTATTTGGATCTCATAATCAATATAATGGAATATTTAATTAATACATATTTAGAAAAAACACAAGATGGCGATTTTAAAGACCAGCATGAGCTTAGTCAAACTTGGAAACTTTTATTGAAGAATATGTTGGATACACACAATGATGTAGTGATAAAGAAGTGTAGTTTAATTATTACAAATTATGTACAACTAATGGAAGTTGACATTGAACATGTAGAAAGTTCAGTGAATCAATTTATTGAAGATTTTATATTATGTACTAAACATAATAATTTACCTGTTCAATTTCTGTATGAATTGTTTGAATGCGCAAAAAATATTGATTACTCAAAAGCAATTAAATGTTGTGAAATAGCATCTTACATAGATGGATCATTATCTTACACTGGAAATAATATAAATATTATTGATGCAAGCAGTGAATGCTTTCATACAGTGTATGCATTATATTCTCACACGTATGTGTTTACAAAACAACTTTTGAAATTATTTACAGAGTCCGAACAATTATCTGATAAATCAGATGAAGTAATTGAACAATTTGTGGATATTATAGCCAATACAATATGTAATGTAAATGTGATTGCTACTTTATTAAAAAGTTTTTCAAATGTAAGTATGTTACTAAATATATAAAACAAATATCTTAATATAATGAATATTATTCTTAAAGTAATATTACACTTGTAATTTAGAGAAAATACTGTTGTCAAATCAAAAGTAGTGTTTTTGAAATCATCAAAATCAATGTTACAAGACTTATACAACTACTACCAAAAGATTTGAAATTTGATGTCATAAATAAAATTATTGAAAAGTAATATAATTTTGTTCAATGAATTATATGTATTTTAGAATATATATTTATTTTCATCAATTTGTTATTATAGGACAATTAATGATGGTCCATACTGGAGTAAATCGATGGCATTAGCATTGGACATGTTGTCATTACCCATTCAGGAATTAATAACATTATATGAATCTGCAATTTTAAATTACAATGACAAATCAAATTTTATACATATCATTCAGGTACACATTTTTTTTTAAATAGTTATTGTTTTATATACTTAAGTTTCTTTTATATATTGTACATTTCATATTCTAAGCAAAGCAAAGAAAGTATTGGTTTTACAATGATGTTTTTTTTGGTCTGAAAATATTTTTCAAGTAGAAATAATGGTCGGAATACCACAAATGAGGTATGCTTTCTTTATGAAATTCCTTCTAGGTGATAATTTATTTTGCTTATTTTTCGAATTTCTCTAACATTTTCTTTAGGAAGAGAAAAACTACTCTATAATAGTGGAAAATCAGCAAAATTGAGTTTTCAGTTATTTAATAAAAGTTTATTTCATAATAACTAATTAAATTTTGGTCGTAGGCACTTGAACATTTTTTTTGAATATTCATATTAGTAGTTTACACGTATGGTAAAATTTTGGAATGGGTTAGTTGATTTTCTGGATATATATATATATATATATATAACTTTGAAATGTTTTCTAAAAATATTTAATATTACATGCAATTTTAAGTTTAATGGTTTGAAAATTATATTAAAGCCTACTCATATAATACTTAATCTATTTACAAAATATTATGAAAATCGTGTTTTCCTTTTAATCTTTTAAAGTTAAAATTGTTAATAAAATTGGATATTATAATATTTTATGTGTTTATAATAGACAGAAAACATTTTTTTGAATATAAATAATTGTCCGAATACCAAAAATAGAGTATGAATTTGATTGAAAGTCGCATCTACTTGGAACTTTACTTGACTCATATTTCGAATTTCTCAAAAGTTTTTCCTTAGCAAGGAAATATTACCTAAAAATGACCGAAAATCGGCAAAATTACGATTTCCGTTAATTTGAATATTTTTATTTCATGATTACTAATTCAGTTTTGATCTTAGGGACTTGAAAATTATTTGATTAATCTTATAGGTAATTAACACACGTCGTTAAATTTTGAATCAAATTTTTAGTATAATATATTGTTTATTTAAATTTCGTTCAGAATCGTATATTATAATACAATATCATTTCATACAAATCTTAATTATAATAAACCACTAATATATACGGGTACGAAGGAGGAACGTCCGGAATTGAACTTTCAGCATTTTTTAATGTTAAATATATAATATTTTAAAATGTAATATAATTGAAAATTGTTTTTTAAACAATTTACTACAATTTATAACCCAAATATTGATCAACGCACATGTACACTATATATATAGTATTAAGTTTTTAACTTTATAACCTAATTTTATAATTGATATTTTACCAATTTTCTTATATTAAATATTACTATACTATAATAAGCTGGACAATACATTTTATATGTATACTTTTGATAATTTTTTTGTAAAAATATTGATATTTATTTTAACATAGTATTTTACATGTATAGGTATTCGTGAGTTTATATGGTATGAAATCTGCATATCAGCCTTTGTCAACAGCTGATGAACGGTGTATCATTAATGTTCATATTAAAAACACCGACAACGAAACGACCATTGCTCTAATACATAAAGTGTGGCTTTCCAAAGAAATATTATCCCCATTTGATCTCGAGTGAGTATTATTTACATACTTAGTGTTTGGAAGTCTTGATCAAACATTCTGTTAAATTTTTTTTAGGTTTTTAGCTCAAGAAATAAAAATGGTTAATGTGATACGTGACATTGAGTTTTTAAACTTGATATTTGTCTTTACTGAACAAACATTAATTGAAAAATTCATGTATATAGCATATGATCGTATAATAAGTATAATGTACGGCCTATATAGAGGCCAATCTAATGCCTTTCATGGTAACACATGTTTGCCAGTTGGAGTGATGGTAGCTTTAATTAGTACCTTGTTTGGAAAACTGTTGGAATTCTCCACTAATTATATTTTTACAAAAGTAGTTCAGCATAAAATGGGTGAAAGAACAATATTATTACGCCTTCTTTTAGTAAAAGTTTTGAATAATTTTTTAAATGAATGTAACAATTGTATTCACGAATTAGTATTGGAACCACTGAGCAACTGTATAAAATACTGCAATTTACTTAAAATAGACCCAGATAATTTAGTTCGTCTTAGTTCGAACTCAATTAATTCAGAATGTTATATAATTGAAAACACAGCATACAATATTTTGGACAGGTTAGTCGAACTGTAATAACAGTCTTGTTTATATTGTATCGAGTGAAAAGTATGTTATTTATATGTAATATTTATTTTTAATCTGCATCAGATTGTGTGAGTTATATCAAGACTATATGGTATTTCTTGGCGTTCCTGATAAAGTACCATTTAACTTCAATGTGTTAAGATCTTATCAAATTTTAGTTTCTAATATGTTAACAGATATCAAGTATATTATTTGCACTTGAATTTTGTATCTTAAACTGTACATTAATTTTGAATACTTGTTTTTAGAATTGGAAGCACATTTGAGCCTGAACCATTTACTATCGATTTTAAAAACACTAGAGTTTATTTGCTCTTATGGAATGTTTTATTAAAATTATGTTCAAAATTTGATTCTCAAGAACGATACAAATATATTTCTCCTATGAAGTATGTTAACACAATATACGGGGTGATCAGAATTTTATGTTACTAAATTGGTATTATATAAGTTTACAATGTTCACTTTTTTATAAAATTACAGCAAAATTCTGATTACTTTATTATTTTATACATAATTTATGTCTACATTATATTTTCAATTGTATGAAACACCATATTTATTAAATATTTTTTGATAAATTTAACAAAAATTCAACAATTGTCTATCTTAAAACTTTTTGTTTTCCAAAAATTACTATTTCTAGTCTTAATTTATTGTCCAAGGGATTATTAAATTAGAATTTCGATTCAATATTAATATAATTATCTATATTTTAGCATTGACATTTCAATTTCGAGTTTGATGGAGAACTTATTAAAGTTGATGCCAAATTTAATCATTCAGACATATGCTAGTAATGATGTCAATCCTATCATTACGGAGTGGTTTAATTTACGGCCTAATTGTACACCTACAACTTATTGGAACAATAAAAAATTATGGCATTTGGTATGTTGGACATATTACAATGTGTTACACACATTACCAGCAGCTGTTCGAGAATGGTGGTTAAATCGTCAACGTAGAGTATCTACATTAGTTAATAAATTAACAACAAAATATGTCTCGCCTAATTTAATCATGTATGAGTTTCAAGACATAAATAAAATGTTAAAGGAATATAATATGTCTGTATGTATTTTCAAATTGTGTGTACTTAATAAATATTATGCATTTTCTCATTCGTTGATTTAGGTCAATTTATTTAAAGAACAAAAAACACTTGTGGTAAATTATATGATTGAAAAGACAACTGTGGGTATCACCATAAAGATGCCCAATAATCATCCTTTGGGCTTAATTAAAGTCAGCAGTGACAGAAATATGAAAATGCTACAGTGGAAACGTCAGTTGGAAAATTTTTTTACGCACAAGAATTGTTCAATCATTGATGGTATATTGCTATGGCATTTAAATATTGACAAAAAGTTCAATGGTATTGAAGCGTGTGTTATTTGTTGTTCTATATTACACGATTCAAATAATAAATTACCAAAGTCGGTCTGTCGCTTATGTCATAAAAAATTCCATCGCTCATGTCTAGTGAGTATTAAAAACTGAATTAATAATCTTAATCTATGTTACTGTAAATCATAATATGATTATTGATTTTTATTTTTTTTAGCGTGAATGGTTTACCACGAGCAACAATACAACATGTCCTATTTGCCGTAATCTTTTTTACTAAAAATTCTGTTTTATTGTTTTGATGATTATTGAAAATAATAAAACATAATTTTTTATAATTTATATTTTTAAAAATAGACTTAAAATCATTAATTTTACTAGATCTATAAAAAAGTAAATTTACGAATTTGTAAATTGGTAATTGTGTATTTAAAAAGTCGTACTATTAATTGAATCATTGTATACGTCTTAATTAAGGATATAATAAGTTTAAAATTAACAATAATTAATATAACATAATATAAAAGAATATTAATGTTTTTCAAACCTCTTTTCAATAAACCAACCTGATAATGTTCACTACAGTAGAAAGTAGCATTTGCTTTGATATAGTATTCGAAAATAATAGTGCAGTTAATTGTACATTCGTTTTTTTGCTCTGGGTTCATTAACATGATTATTTTATGTACTAGTTTAAAATCTATTTTATTTAATTTTAACATATTTTCATTTACATTATGCTTATAAGTACACTTAATTAATATAATATTCATACGTTTACTCATCAATAATGTGGTTAAAAATTAACTTAATCAAATGTGGAACATATGCAAATACTTTTTGATATTTCTGAGAGAATAAAATTATGGTTTTTAATAAATGTTTTCAATTTATTTAAGTTTTCTGTTGGTAGGAGGCAGATCCTATATCACTTATAATATCTCTTACAAACCCATACATATATAATTGTGTTATAATTTTAAACATAATTTTTTTGGTCATATTTTTATCAAACTAATAGTATATGGGTTGCTCCTAAGATTAAATTAAGTCTATTATTATTCTAAAATTTGACGCATGATGAAGTCCTATAAAATACTTTATCTTTTTATCGTTACATATGTTTCAAATAAGTATGTTTTTTCAATGCCAAATATAGAAATTTTTATCTGTACCTGTCATTAATGTACTGAGAGCAAAATTAGTATATATTTTTCAAAGCAATATTATATTTTATATTTAATATTAATCTAATATTGATGCTTTATTCAATATGAATCATGTATGCTTATTACCTTATTAGTAAAAAGGCTTATATAGTTTAATATTTTGAAATGTATTATATCTATAATTAAACAAACATTGTAATAAAATTAATTCATGACAATAGTTTTTTTTTTATTTCACAGATATTTATATACTTTAGGCATAAAAATTATATTAGGTTTAAGCTCCTCAATGTTATAAAACTGACTATTATCCTCTGTACATTTATAAACCTTTTTGAAAACTAAAAACATAATATATTCATTTCAATTACTATAATATTGTTTATTATTTATCATAAAACTTCTATCAGTATCACACTTTGTACCTACTAACAAATAATTATAACATAATTAAGTACAGAAACTATGAATTATAAAGTTCATTTCAAAATGTTTTTTTTTGTAACTTACAATACGAGGTATACCTCAGTGGTATTTTTGGGCCAACTATTTTTGTTAAATTTTATAATTAAGACCAGTTTTAGTAATTATGTGTAACTAGTTATATATTTATATTATTTTCAAATGTTCAAAATGTTTTATGCCTAATTAACTACATTCATTCATTTATTCAACTTTATACAATATATAAGTTGTAACAAAATTTTCCACTAATCACACGCATTAAACATAAGTCACAAGAATAATGGTTGTTATTTTAATATAAAGTTATTTTTTTTTAAATGAAATACAAATAGTAAGCCTAAATATTAAACATTGGAATATAAATGTATAATTGAAGAGGTTAATGGATAAAGGTATTAACTTATATATTTTTTAAAATGTATTTTATTGCATGATATAACATATTATAGTATAATTAAAAAGTTAAAGTATATTATAGAGTATACCTAGACCAATATTTTACTTCTTATAAGTTATTTGAAATATTGAATATCAAAAAAGTTCCATAATTATTTAATATTTAGATACAAAAGTAACATTCCTGAAAAATTTCAGAAATGTCAGTTAACACCTTTATTCATTGACTACTTCAATTTACATTGTGCTGTTAAAATATCATTCTAAGGCACGCTAGACACACACACTTAGGTATTGGGACGCATATTGCAGAAGGGCAATTGAGTGGAAGCATGGTAGCTTGGAATAGGTTAGGTACCATTAGCATGTAAGCTAGTACATATACTTTACGATTGTGGAGAGTTTATTATTATTATTATTGGTATTATTGTTTTATTTATGCCAATAGACAATTTACATGTATTATAACAGAAAAATATTTAAATTAATTAAATAATTAAAAATATATATACAAACAAGTGATAGTTTAAAACAAACAAGAACAATATAGTGTAAATGATAAAAATTAATGAATATAAACTAAGTAAAACTGTAATTATAGTACAGCGTGAAAAATCAATGTTACATAGTCTAAGGAATTAAACATTATTTACAGCTTTAACCATTCAATGCAATATTTGATTGTGTACGTACGGAGTCTTATGAAATGGTATATAGAACTGGGTATAGTTTCTAGGATAATGTTTATCATCACATTATTCTTAATAAGTTATAATATTGATTTTAAATAAATAAGTATTTATAAACAATGATTATAATATTAAACATTACAGTTATTTACTTTATTATTTATTTATTTTTAATAATATGATTGTGTTACAAAATATATATTATATATATTTTTACAATACTACATTACTTCTTAAACAAAAAGTTGAATGATGTATTTTTTATCGTACTTATTTAATTACTCAGAGAAACAACACAAATAATAATGTTCAATTATCTATTCAAATCTTTAAGATATAGTTTTAGATCGTTGTAAAGCTTTTAATATGACAGCACTTGCTGATTTTAGTTCAATTTTAGGAGATTATCATAAGAAAAGATTATTGAAGTTTGCTGAATCTAGTAGCAAAACACAGTTAACAGACAACACTATCAAATAACAATAGATATTTTTATGTTTGTAAATATTTTACAACAGCTCATAAATGAATTTCTTATAGTAAAACAAATATCAATTCAAATTAACGAATCGATTAATATTGAAGATAACGCACAATTAATTATTTTAAACCAAATATTGCGGTTATACTAGTTGAGGATATACAGCAACATGACACAATAATCATTAATATAATTTTTGAAAAATAATACTGCTTCATTTTATATTTTAAGTACATTTTAAATAAACATTTTTAATATGTAATATGTTAAAAATAATATTTATTTTATACCATTCTATCAATATAATAAGATAAATGTAAGAAATAAATAATCCTAACTAGTATATATAATTTTATAGTTTATATTGATATATATATATATATATATATATAGTGATGAGAAATATCATTTGTTTTTTCGTTTTGTGCATCAAGTACCGTTGTGAACGTCTCCACAACAAAAACAAATTATTTATTAAAAAATAACACATGAGTTCTTAAATTATATTGATTTAATATCCACAAAAAAAAAGTATTTATAATATTTAATAATATGAAGGTTCTTAAGGAATCTCTGCTAAATACACACTATTTATGTAAAACTGGCTGGCGTTC
Organism: Eriosoma lanigerum; assembly: GCA_013282895.1. Classification (NCBI taxonomy): domain Eukaryota; kingdom Metazoa; phylum Arthropoda; class Insecta; order Hemiptera; family Aphididae; genus Eriosoma; species Eriosoma lanigerum. The sequence continues at coordinate 41,545,164 of CM023360.1, forward strand.
CTTGTTGCGGGCAGCTGCGAATACTGGGCATTATGTGCATATTCGGCACATTCCTGTCACTCATCGTCGTTGGACACACAATTTCTCATGTTCTGTATTTTATCATGTACACTATATAAAATATTTAGGGGTTTTTAACATAAGATCAGGTCACACCTAAATATAAGGGTTGCGAAAATTTGGGAACTACCAAATTAAGTGATAATTTAATAAATGCGTAATTTGCCATCATTAAATACCAAAGAATGAATAGAGTTAGCGAATATTTTAATTATATTATTATAATGGTATGATAACCGTATGATTAATACCAGTGGCGGTCCTGGCATTACATTTTTGAGGAGGCAACAACTTTGTACCCTTATTGATGAATAAATGAAGAAAGCGCAAAACCTCCAGGCCTAAAATATTACAATAATAATTTTACAATTTTAAGGTGAGCTATGAGAGGTTTTGAGGGGGCTATAGACCCCCCAGCCACTATCAAACTATCAGATATACATGAAATTATATCATTTTGTATAATTTTTGACGTACCTGAACACTTATTTTGTAATGTTTTATAATGATTTTTTACTTCTAATGAGCATCTACTAAAATGCAAATCAACTAACTCCCTAAAATTTCCTTTGTTTAAGGTATTGGTGCTCTCATCATGTCCCCGAAATGCCAACTCTTGCTTAACCAAAAATAATGTTAAATCAATCAAGTGTTCCATACATAACCTGTTTAATCTCACATTTTCATTATAACGTATCTTAAATAATTTACTATGTTCACTAATAACATCCACAACACTAACGGTATTTTTTTCTAAATTTTTTAGGTTTCAATAGTTATGGACATGATTTTTAGAAGCTTCATATCTTTGAATACTTCTTGATATATTTTTAAAATCACAGTAACCTGATGTGGTCCAAATAGAATTTGTTTGGCTCAATAAAATACATGCCCAACAGAACAACTTTTGTAAATAATAACTTCCACACAACCACGCATGTTTATTATAAAAGTTTGAATTAAAAGACCTACAAAAAACTTTAGAACCTTTTTTGTCTGCAGACAAACATGTCAAAGGAGGAATTGGTTTACCTAGCTTAATTAAATCGTTTTTGTCACTATTAGTCCAACGCCTGTACGGATGTTGCTTAATATTTAATAACCACTATACTATCATAAACAGGATTCATTTTGAAAAATTAAAATAAAGCTAATAATATAGTAACTAATAACTTAAGAAAAGGAAAACTAAATAAAATATTAAATGGTAAACCGCTATCAGAAATAAGTAAAAAATAAAATGATATCAAATTGGAACTGCTGATAAATGATTTAGTGATAATGGGAAATGGGAAATGGCGTTTTGTTGTTGGCAGTGTCGGTACTTGATGTACATGCTGAATGTCTATGCTACATTTCTTCCCCAAGATAAGAACGATCATTGGCCAGTTGCCTACAGAGGCAATATTTTTGTGTCGCCTCCGCAGAGAATTGCGCATTTCGCATTATTTTATGTATGTGTGTGTGTTTATGTTATGTACACAACAACATAACATGAGATATTAGAGGCGGCGGCCTGCGGTCGCCTCCGCCAGCACACCATATGACACGTGTGTAACAACAGGCAGCGGTCGGCGACGATGGCTGTTGCTTTCGGACGGTCTCCGCTGATGTGAGACGTTATTACAAATTCTTAAATTTTTTTCCGCTTTCAAAAATTATTGTTCATATACATTTTTCACTATTTACTATTGCAAATATTTATTGTAAACCAAAATATCTCGTCATAATAACAAAATTAAGTACATAGTTTCGTTAATTTTCAAGGGAGGCACCGCCTCCCCGGCAAAACGGCCACTGATTGATACGATCGTACGCCCGGATATACTGTATATTTCATGTGGGAATCATTATTTTCAATAGAAATAAGTCAATTATTAAGTCATCGTAGCCTTTGTGAATAATTAATAAAATTACGAATATAATGTATAAATATATATTCTTTAGTAATGCCCGGTATTTAAAAATATAATAATAAAAATGATAAGCTATATTATTAATAATGTATACCGGGCCGATTGTCGATGGAACGGATACGTATTAATATTGTCCGTCATTCGGTTCGCGGTGTATATACGTCGAAACGCGCGCGCGTGGGAGAGAGGTCTGTACATGATGCCATTGTAAAAGCGTAGAAGGTATTCTGCCATCTACCTACAAGCTAGTCCCCCGCGCGTAGAATACCTACCACGCTTTTCCCTTCCATCTTTAACAATCACGTACAGAATTCCATCTCTCGCGCGCGCGCGTCTCGACGTATATACACCGCGAACCGAGTGCCGAACAATATGAATACGTATCCGTTCCGGTATACATTATTATTTTAATATTAGCCTTTAAATTGTATTATTATATTTTAAAGTACCGGTCATTACTATAGAGTATATTAATATATTCGTTGTATTATTAATTACCCCCAAAGGCCACGACGACGAGTAATTGACTTATTTCTATTCAAAATAATAATGCTCATATAAAATATACAGTATATCCGAGCGTATGACTCGTCCGTCATGTAACCAGGAAAATACGAGTGTACGTAAAGTTGCGTAAACAGTATATTAGTAACATAATAGAAATACAAAATCTAATTTCATATGGGTCATTTATAAAATGTTGCAGTTCACTTGATAAACATTTTTAAATATTGAAATTGTTTATAATAGTTGTTAATATTTTAATTTTATTGCCAGTTTAAATGAATAATTCATACAAATTCATACGGCGTTCGTATCATTGTGTTTCTTAAAGATGAAATTATACAACGTTTGATGTGGGGATAGCTCGAACGGTCGGCTGACCGGTTTTGCTGCGTCTATGTACTAATGCTATCCCTCCTTCAGTGACCGTAAATCATAGTTCGAGTTTTACCCGCGAGTCGTTGCGTCCCGGCGACTACGTATTACCTGTTGCGGATGCGCGGCTACCATTTTCGGTATGTATGTGTTCGTCGTTTGTCGTCATACGTCTAATCTATATTCCACGCTCGTGAACAATTGATTTGAGATAAGAAATTATAACATTCAGAAAACAATTGTTAACTACGTGACTACATCCAGACTTACCATAATCGTACATTTGATAAAATTTTAATTACATTTTTTTACACGGGATGTCTTATTTATTTGACAAATGTTCCGAATCCGCCCTACCACAGAAAATAATAGCACCAACACCAACAGATCAATCGAACGTCGTGCAATCGAATGACACTACCAAAACGATGTCCGTCCCGGAGGCAAATATCTTGCAATCGTCCAAACAGATTATCAACGTACGTATCAAATTTGATTATTAATTATATTTTTGCTTAGATAAAACTATCGTTAATTGTCTCTTATTATGGATTCAATATATATAATATAATATATATATTATATATACACACAATAGAGTATTCGTGGTAAGGATTTTATTTAAATATTTTATAATATTACTAAATATGTAACAAATTAAATCTATACAAGAATATAATTTTTACTATGCAAAAATCGTAAAATAACTTGATTGTATCGATACACTTAGTGATCAAACCAACTGCCGTGATAAAATTATTATACAGTACACTTCTACTACTATATAATTCACATTAATACGCCAATAGTACAATTATATACTCTTGAAATACAATTTAACATGAGGTTTTCAATATTATTTTTTTAAATATATAGTGTAATATTTATTAGCCAGCAGTAGTGGCCTGAAAGTGGAGGGCACGGCATGTGCCCTGCTCGCTTCACTCTTATACCGGCACTGACATACACAATATAATATTTACTAATAATTAAAAAATATTACTGTTATTTTTTTAATATAAATATAATAAAAAAACATTTTTTATAATTTTTAACTTTATTTAAGTTCTGTAATATATAATACATTAATATATATTAAAATATTCTAATTTAATAATTCAATAAAAAGAAAAATTAGTTTTTAATAATATATAGTAAATAATTCCAGGGTCTTGAGCTATAGTTAAATAAATTATTGTCTTATTTATCTTTTAATAAAATAACATATATGAACATTGTACATATTAGTAACTTACAGCGACCTTTGTAGTAGATGATCTATTTTTGTATAATATACTCAAACATTATTTTAAAATTTAACTTTAAATGGAAATTTACAGAAGAAAATAATGATTCTACCTATTATTAAAACCAAGTATTAATAGGTATTTGATAAATAATAAGTTAGAATTGTTATGTAATAAAATTATATTCCAATTGCATAGCATAATAATAATTGAATTTAAACAGATATGGTTTTCTAAAAATTCCCTTATTTTATTTATTATTCAAATGCCCTTAAGACTGTAATTTACAAATTTTATTTTATTTTTTTGTAAGTACTTATTTTGTTTAATAAATATTGTTTTACTAATTATTGTCATATTTTATTAGCCGGTCATTAATGATACTCCATTGCGAGCTGGAACCTCACAACCATCCAATTCAACAGCTACAGTACTGAATACTCACCAAGATTCAGAAACTCAACAAGAGTCTAAACAGGATATTGACGAACAAATAGAACAAGGACAAAAAAAGGGGATAAAAATGCATCAAGGACCAGCACCAAAAAAGCAGAAAATTGCAATTGAAGAAATGCACTGTGAAACAAATGAGGAAGTACCACATGGTGCAAAAAAGGCAATAGAGCATGGGCCAGAGCCAATAACAGAACAGAGGCTGGTTGTCAATGACACTTCTTTGCCAGCATCTGATCGTCAGGTCTCAATATTGCCCCCTCTAGGACCTTTAACAATTAAAAATCAACCAAAATATCATGACATTGATAAAAATCTATTTCAAATCTTGCCTGTTGTTAATAATAAAGAATCATCATCATTAACATTTAAATTGTATGAAAATTATTTTAATACTTGGATTAAAGCTGAAAAAGTATTAACTAATAACTCAATATCAGTAATTTTTGGATTATTAGATTCTATTACGAATGAGGTAGAAAGGGTGATTATTATCGAAGATTTAAATTTGGTAATTATAATATTTATTAATAACAATATTTATCATGTATGCGAAATTAAATGTTATTTTTTTGTATATATGTATAGTTTGGATTGGATGTTGCACTCAAAGAAATAATGAAGTTTATTTGTAAAGGATATAAACTACCTGAAGTAATAATTAATTGGTTAGAAACTGTTCCAATGCAAAATGAATTTAAAAAATTCATATCTATTGATGTAGATGAAAATAAATCAAATCTAATTGTTGATAGCTTAAATTTAAAATTTTTAAATGGTAACTTTTAATATGTGACTACTATGCTTTGATATAACGGTATTTTATTTATTTTTTAGAAAATATTGTATGCAACACATGGATGAAAGTACTTTTAAAATCAGTATATACAAATCCCACTTCATCGTTAGTCATTATGTTGAGACGAATATTTGAAAACAATTTAAATGATCAATCATTTGTCAATATTCATTTGGATCTCATAATCAATATAATGGAATGTTTAATTCGTACATATTTAGAAAAAACACAAGATGGCGATTGTAAAGACCAGCATGAGCTTAGTCAAACTTGGAAACTTTTATTGAAGAATCTGTTGGACACACACAATGATGTAGTGATAAAGAAGTGTAGTTTAATTATTACAAATTATGTACAACTAATGGAAGTTGACATAGAACATGTAGAAAGTTCAGTGAATCAATTTATTGAAGATTTTATATTATGTACTAAACATAATAAATTACCTGTTCAATTTCTGTATGAATTGTTTAAATGCGCAAATAATATTGATTACTCAAAAGCAATTAAATGTTGTGAAATAGCATCTTACATAGATGGGTCATTATCTTACACTGGAAATAATATAAATATTATTGATGCAAGCAATGAATGCTTTCATACAGTGTATGCATTATATTCTCACACGTATGTGTTTACAAAACAACTTTTGAAATTATCTGATAAATCAGATAAAGTAATTGAACAATTTGTGGATATTATAGCCAATACAATATGTAATGTAAATGTGATTGCTACTTTATTAAAAAGTTTTTCAAATGTAAGTATGTTACTAAATATATAAAACAAATATCTTAATATAATGAATATTATTCTTAAAGTAATATTACACTTGTAATTTAGAGAAAATACTGTTGTCAAATCAAAAGCAGTGTTTTTGAAATCATCAAAATCAATGTTACAAGACTTATACAACCACAACCAAAAGTTGTGAAATTTGATGTCATACATAAAATTATTGAAAAGTAATATAATTTTGTTCAATGAATTATGTGTATTTTAGAATATATATTTATTTTCATCAATTTTTTATTATAGGACAATTATTGATGGTCCATACTGGAGTAAATCGTTGGCATTAGTATTGGACATGTTGTCATTACCCAATCAGGAATTAGTCACTTTATATACTTCTGCATTTTTAAAATACAGTGACTCTCCAAATTTTATACATATCATTCTGGTATACAACTTTTTTTTATAAAGTTTATGTTTTGTACACTTCAGTTTCTTTTATATGTTATAGTTAGTTGTTTATTGTAGTTTACATGCGTGGTAAAATTTTGGAATGGGTTGGTTACAAAATATTATAAAAATTGTAATTTTTTCTTAATATTTTAAAATTCTTAAAATTGTTAGTAAAATTGAATATTAATATATCTAACATTTTATATTAAATATTATATTACAATATTAAAATCTATGATTTTGATTGAAAGTCGCATCTACTTGAAACTTTACTTGACTCATATTTCGAATTTCTCAAAAGTTTTTCCTTAGCAAGGAAATATTACCTTAAAATGACCAAAAATTTACGATTTCCGTTAATTTGAATATTTATATTTCGTGATTACTAATTCAGGTTTGATCTTAGGGACTTAAAAATTATTTGATTAATCTTATAGGTAATTTACACACGTGGTTAAATTTTAGATCGGATCTTTAGTATAATATATTGTATATTTAAATTTCGTTCAGAATTGTATATTCTAATACAATATCATTTCATACAAATCTTAATTATAATAAACCCCACTAATTTTTCAGAGTACGAAAGAGAAACGTCCAGAATCGACCTTTCCGCCTTTTTAATGTTAAATGTATAATATTTTAAAATATAACATAATTGAATAATTTTTTTAAACAATTTATGACATTTTGTGTAACCCAAATGTGAATCAACACACATGTACACTATATATATAGTATAATAAAGTTTTTAACTTTATAACCTCATCTTATAACTAATATTTCACCAATTTTATTTATATTAAGTATTAATATACTATAATAAGATGGACAATAAACTTTATATGTACTTATCTTATGATAATTTGTTTTGAAAAATATTGATATTTATTTTAACATAGTATTTTATTTGTATAGGTATTTGTGAGATTGTTTGGTCTTCATTCTCTATTTCACCCTTTAACAATACCCGAAACACAATGTATCCTTAATGTACAATTTAAACACTCCGACAACGAAACCATTATTACTCTATTACATCAAGTGTGGCTTTCCAAAGAACTATTAACCCCATTTGATATCGGGTGAGTATTGCTTACATACCAAGTGTATTGAAGTTTTGATCAAATATTCTGTTTAATATTTTTCAGGTTTTTAACACAAGAAAAAAAAATGATTCATGTGATACGTGACATTGAATTTTTAAACTTGATATTTGTCTATACTGAACAAATATTAATCGAAAAATTTATGTTTAAAGCATATGATCGTTTAATAAGCATAATGTATGTCCTAGATAGAAGCCAATCTAATGTTTTACGTGGTAACACATGTTTGCCAGTCGGAGTGATGATAGCTTTAACTGGTACCTTATTTGGAAAACTGATGAAATTCTCCCCTAATTATACTTATACTAACGCATTTGAGTCTAAATTGAAATCCAAAACAAAATTATTACGCCTTCTTTTAGTAAAAATGTTGACCAATTTATTAAATGAACGTAACAATTTTGTTCGCGAATTGGTAATAGAATCATTGTGCAACTGTATAAAATACTTCGATTTCAATAATATAGACTCAAAATCTTTAATTGGCCTTTGTTCTAACTTAATTAATTCAGACAGTTATATAATAGAAATCGCAGCATTCAGAATTTTGGACAGGTTAGTCAAATTGTAATAACAGTTTTGTTTATAATGTATTGAGTAAAAAGTATATTAAGTACATGTAATATTTGTTTTTAATCTGCATTAGATTGTGTGAGTTACATCAAGACTATATGGTAACTGATGTCGTTAATGATACAGTACCATTTGAATTCAATGTGTTAAGATCACAACAAGACTTAGTTTCTACAATGATGACAAATATCAAGTATATCGTTTGTACTTTCATTTTGTATCTTAAACTGTAAATTAATTTTGAATACTTGTTTTTAGAATTGGAAGCACATTTGAACCTGAACCATTTACTATCGATTTTAAAAACACTAGAGTTTATTTGCTCTTATGGAATGTTTTATTAAAGTTATGTTCAAAATTTGATTCTCAAGAACGATACAAATATATTTCTCGTTTGAAGTACGTTAACACAATATACGGGGTGATCAGAATTTTATGTTACTAAATTGGTATTATATAAGTTTACAATGTTCACTTTTTTATATAAATCAGCAAATTTCTGATTATTTATTTTATATATAATATATGTCTACATTATATTTTCAATTGTAGGAGACACCGTATTTATTAAATATTTTTTGATAAATTTAACTAAAAATTCAACAATTGTCTATCTTAAAACTTTTTGTTTTCCAAAAATTACTATTTCTAGTCTTGATTTATTGTCCAAGGGATTATTAAATTAGAATTTCGATTCAATATTAATATAATTATCTATATTTTAGCAATGACATTTCAATTTCGTGTTTGATGGAGAACTTATTAAAGTTGATGCCAAATTTAATCATTCAGACATATGCTAGTAATGATGTAAATCCTATCATTACGGAGTGGTTTAATTTACGGCCTAATTTTACACCTACAACTTATTGGAACAATAAAAAATTATGGCATTTGGTATGTTGGACATATTACAATGTGTTACACACATTACCAGCAGCTGTTCGAAAATGGTGGATGAACCGTGAATGTAGAGTATCTACATTAGTTGATAGATTAACAACAAAATATGTCTCGCCTAATTTAATCATGTATGAGTTTCAAGACATAAATAAAATGTTAAAGGAATATAATATATCTGTATGTATTTTAAAGTTGTGTGTACTTAGTAAATATTATTCATTTTTCATTCGTTGATTTAGGTTAATTTATATGAAGAACAAAAAACACTTGTGGTATCTTATATGATTGATAAGACAACTGTGGATATCACTATACAGATGGCCAATAATCATCCTTTGGACTTAATTAAAGTCAGCAGTGACAAAAATATAAACATGTCACAATGGAATCGTTGGTTGGAAAAATTTTTTTCGCATCAAAATGGTTCTATAATTGATGGTATATTGCTATGGCATTTAAATATTGACAAAAAGTTTGATGGTATTGAAGAGTGTTGTATTTGTTATTCTATATTACACGATTCAAATAATAAATTACCAAAGTCTGTCTGTCGCTTATGTCATAAAAAATTCCACAGCTTGTGTCTAGTGAGTATTAAAAAATGAATTATTAATCTTGATTTATGTTACTGTTAATCATAATATGATTATTGATTTTTATTTTTTTTAGCATAAATGGTTTACCACGAGCAACAAATCAACATGTCCTATTTGCCGTAATCTTTTTTGAACTGGAAATTCTGTCTTAATGTTTTGATGATTATTGAAAAAAATAAAACATAATTTTTTTATCATTTGTATTTTAAAAATAGACTTAAAACCATTAATTTAACTAGACCCATAAGAAATAAATTTACAAATTTGTCAATTAGTAATTGCGTATATAACAAGTCAGACCATTCATTTATTAATTGAATCATTGTATACGTCTTAATTAATGATACAATAATTTTAAATTTAACAAAAATTAATACATCATAATATAAAAGAATATTAATGTTTTTCAAACCTCTTTTCAATAAACCAACCTGATAATGTTCACCACAGTAGTAAGTAGCATTTGCTTTGATATAGTATTCGAAAATAACAGTGCAGTTAATTGTACATTTGTTTTTTTGCTCTGGGTTCATTAACATGAATATTTTATGTACTAGTTTAAAATCTATTTTATTTAATTTTAACATAATTTCATTTACATCATGCTTATAAGTACACTTAATTAATATAATATTTATACGTTTACTCATCAATAATGTGGGTACAAATTAACTTAATCAAATGTGGAACATATGCAAAAACTCTTTGATGTTTCTGGGAGAATAAAATTATGGTTTTTAATAAATGTTTTCAATTCATTTGAGTTTTCTGTTGGTAGGCGGCAGATCCCATATCACTTATAATATCTCTTACAAACCCATACATATATAATTGTGTTATAATTTTAAATATAATTTTTATATTTGTATCAAACTAATAATAGTATATGGGTTGCTGCTAAGATTAATTTAAATCTATTATTATTAATATATATATAATATATTTTAATTTATTACACTATTCAAATAAATTCTTAATTTTCCTTGTTCTTCTAAAGTTTGACACATTTATGAAGTCCTATAAAATACTCTATCTTCTTATCATAACATATGTTTTGTCAATGTCAAATATAGAATTTTATCTGTACCTGACATTAATTAATGTACCTAGAGCAAAATTAGTATATATTTCTCAAAGCAATATTATATTTACAATAATATTTGTCATTATGTTTTATATTTAATATTGATGATAAAATACTTTATTCAATATGAATCATGGATGCTCATTGCCTTATAGTAAAAAGTCTTATATAGTTTAATAATATTTTGAAAAGTATTATGTCAATAATTAAACAAACTTTGTAATAAAATTAATACCTGGCAATAGATATTTTTTTTCTTTGATATTTATATAATTTAGACATAAAGCTCATTTTAGGTTTAAGCTCCTCTATGTTATAACACTGGTTATCATCCTGTGTACATTTATAAATTTTTTCTTTTTTTGTTCCATTATTAAATTAATTTGTGTTTGTGTAAGCAAACTGCATAATATATTATTTAATTTATTTTTAAAATTTGTATTTTCTTTATTTTCATATTGTATAATTAAATTTTGATGTAATCATTTTTTTTTTTTATATTTTAATAGTCATGTCCAATAAAGATTTTTGAAGAATAAAAACATAATTTATCACTATAATATTATTTTTTATTTTTTCATAAAATTTCACTTCTATCAGTATCACACTATGATGAGCCTGTATCTACTAACAAATAATTTTAACATAATTAAGTACAGAAACTATGAATTATTAAATTAATTTCAAAATGTTTTTTTTGTAATTTACAATACGAGGTATACCACTATGGTGTTTTTGGGCCAACTATTTTTGTTAAATTGTTAAGTTAAAACCGATTTTAGTAATTATGTGAAACTATACATTTATATTATTTTCAAATGTTCAAAATGTTTTATGCCCTATAAATTACATTCATTTAGCTTTATACAACATGTAAGTACTAACTAAATTTCCCACTAATTAATCACACGCATTAAACATAAGTCACAAGAATAATGGTTATTGTCATTTTAATATAAAGTTATTTTTTTTTTAGAAAATATATTTTTGAGTAGAAATAATGGTCTGATTATCACAAATTAACTCTTTTTTCCAATTCCTCAAATAGTGTTTCTTGGGAAAAGAAAAATTACCAAAAAATGACAGGAAAATGGTAAAATTCACAGAAATCGTAATTTAGATGAGATTGGTTTTAGATTATTACCTAATACTTAAATCTAGGACTTGTAAATTGTTTTGAGTAGTTTACACACCTGGTAAAAGTTTGGTACAGGTTATTAGTATAATAGAAAAAAATAAAACAAACTTTATACGTTAATTATGAGAATTCTTTTTAGTTTCCAAAAATGTTGTACACTTTTTTTTTGACTCTGCACAAAAAAAATAATACTATCAATTCGTTTTAGTTATTATTTAATTTATTTACATAATATAATATCGTGTGTAATGTATACTTCCTTGTATACATGACAAACTGTGTGCTCTAATCAAATATGTCTTGTTTCTCAAAGTCTTAAATTCATGTTCAACACATTTATGCTCAATAATGTACTTTAAATACAATATAAATATTGTTAAAAAAAAAAAATTAAATGAAAATATAAGCTATTGATTTTGATAATTAGTTTTGAGCTTGACTTACATGCTTTACAATGTTAAGTTTCAACTTTGGATTTAATTGGTCATATTTTCTTGACTTCTTTTGGTTATCTGGGTTCTTGTTAATCTTATTACTTTACTAGTTAAAATGATTCAGTATAAAATGACTATTTTAGTAATTATTCGTATATATTGTTATAAAGCAAGCGTTTCGTTACCAATGAAACTATTTAGCCAAATATATGGTAAATATAATAAATACCATGTTAAGTATTACAGTTTATTAATTAGGTACTTAATTGATACAAATTATAAATAAAATATAGTTTTTTGATACTATTTTATCATTACTTTGTTACAATTATAAAATATAACACAGTAGTTGAAAATTTAATAAATTTATATAATTTAATACACCATTGATATAAATATAAAGTAAACTTTGGTTGTATTAATAAACTTTATAATGTTTTAAATTTTAATATGGTTGAAACAGGTAATTAATTATGTTTATCTATATATTATGTGTGAAAATATGCCGAATGGTAGTACGTAATTATATGTTAATAAATTTAATAAATTTCGAAAGTGAATGTCTTAATTATTTATTTTTTATATTTACCTAACACTATATTATTATAAACTACAATTATTGTAATTGTCAAAAAATGATTTTATCCCTTTCAACCTGGGACCAAAGAAATAATAATAAACATAATAATATTAGTTAGCGAGTAGCAGCCCAAAATTTGTAAATCAGCACCAGCCCACTGTGCTATAGACTACTAGTACACCGGCCCAGTCCGATACTGCCTACAGCATGGTTATAGATAAAAAAAAAAAAAGTAATAGTATAATTTGGTTTGTTTAAAAAAACAACATTTACAATATAAGATTATAAAATATATAACAGTATTCATATTACAGTACACATTTAAGAATATTTTAATAATAACAGTTTAGTTTTAATATTATAATTTTTAAATGAATAATTATTAATAATACAAAATTAACTTGTATGATAATTTACTACAATTATATTTAAGAACAATATCATACTATACATATATAATATTCATCAGGTATATTATAAATAGATACACATTTCAATTTAGTACAAAAATAATTTAATATTACAATTTACAAGAATAATTTATTATCATATCTTATAATTCTAAACAAAATATAATCAATTGCATCAAAATTTAATATTAAAAAAGGTGATTAGGATTTTAGGAACTATGTACAGAGCTTTAATTTAATAGTTAGCTATCAATACTAATATACAATTGTCATTTAAAATTATAGGAACAAGTTTTCTTATTTACAAATTTACTACAAGTTTCCAAAATTTTCATTAACCACCCAAACATTGTACATTTGTATATTTTTTAATTGTATCAAATAACAAATAACATCAAGAGTCAGTTTAGTCTTTATATAAAATTTTTTGTTTTACAACTCATATTTATCCCATTATATAGTAAACTAATAACTAGTTATAATTAAAAATTGTATTATAATTTAATAGTCTAGGATAATGAAAAACTTTTCCCAATTTAATAACATAATATTTTCATTTAATTATTTGTTTGACACATGTGCAAATATGAGTTAAGATTATAATATAAGTCTTAAATCAGTGTTAATTTTCCAATAGATATAAATTATACTATAATATAATTTTATTAATAGTCAATAGAAAAACAATATTCTATCCAGTACCCAGTGGTGTAACTATGGGATGGTAAGGCATGGCAATGAAAGGGCCCTCGATCATCTAAAATAGGTGATAAAAAAAAAAAATTGAAGCAGAAAAAATGGACATAAAAGAATTAATAAAAACATTTTCCGAACTGAAAACTAGAAAAAAAAACTTTTAATAGATAGTTTGTAGTTTTGTACTCTTATATACCTAATATTAATAAACTATAATAAATAATAATTTTTTTTTTTAAAAATTTTGGTTACATAATATAAGCCAACACTTGATACTGCCCCGGGGACCCAAATTTATAGTTACGCCACTGGGCCAGTACCTATAATATAAATCATAGTGTTTGTATTTATTTTTTTTCATATCTATTAATTATTTGAACCTAATTAATTTAAATTATGGTCTTTATTATTTTAACACATTTTCATTTTCAATATACAATTTAAGACTATTTTTCAATATTAATTAGATTATTAAATTGATAAATTACTAATGTAACTATGTCTTATATGGCTATATAGTTTAAAACTTTAATTAAAAAATAATGATATTATATTTGAAAATACAATTTTACTATAAAAAATAATGTTCAGGTACTATTACATTCTACTACATTTTATTAGTATATACTACTAGTATATACTATTATGCAAACTATTTTTCATTCAATATCTGATGTAATTATGATAAAATTAATCACTTGAAGATGTCTTCGGTAGTTCATTAGTAGGTGGTTGGAGAGATATTGGCAATATTAACAATATAACTATTGACAATATTTTTTGCTTGATTTAAATGGTTTAGTAGATGATTTAATGTTTGATATCTCCATATTGTTCAAAAATCTAATAACTAATATTAGAAAATATGCATTGTTTTAATTATTTATAATTTTTTTATTTAAATTATGTATTTACCAGAATATTTGGCTTGAGTGTTGAGTCCATGACAATAACATAGCAATATAGATACTACCAAAACATATTTGACAAAATATAAAATTATGTGTCTTAGTCATTCAAATATTCCATAAACTGCTTAAAATTAAAATTAAATAATATCAATTAATTTTGTATGGGTAAAATAATAATGTCATTTATAAATAAGTAGTTGGTATCACAGATTCACACTATTTTTGAAAATAGTCTGTGGTAGTATCCAAATAAAAATGATGTTTTATAAATTAAAATTATACAATTTACCTTGATTTAATTGATCAAAGATTGATTCTACATGTCTTCTACTGATATATTATTAAATTGTTCAATATTCCTAAAAGAAAACATAGCACCTTTTTTAATATAGGTATTGGGTTGATATATGAACAACATAAATAAAGTATAGAAATAATTCGTAATATTTTGAAAATAAAAATTATATAATAAATATACGTGTGTAAAGTTACCAAGTGACGGCCACCTAGTGGCGGACCAGTGATAAGAAAAGTGGCCACTCTGTCAAATGTGTTGCCTATACTTCACGGCAACAATATGCAAACTGTGGCCAGGTATCTAGTGGCTATAGTATATATAATTGTATACATAATTCTATGAAAAATCCTCCAGCATTAATTACAAATATTCTACAAAATATTTTGAATTCAATGTTTCGGTATTATATATTATGTATATTGTAGTTTTTTCTTCATATTTAAATATATTAATAGACAATATAATATTGAATTTTTTTTATATTTGAGTACTAATCAAATTGATTTCTATAACTAGTATTAAATATTAAATTAGTACATTTGGATCTTAATTTACATAATATTATGTTATACAAATATATTACAATAATAATTAAATAGTTAACTACCAATTACAATATTTTATTTACAGCCATATATGCTTACAATATAAACAATAAAATGTTTTTGCAATTAAATTTATTATTACTGTAATATTATATAAATTTAAATATATTCTGTGAAATTGTAATATAATTTTAAATTGCACGTACAAACCTAGAATAAATTGTAGGTAACAATAATGTGATATAGAATTATAATATTGAATTACTTCATATATATATATATATATATAAATTATAGTTAATTAAAATAAAATGTTTTTAGTTTCATAGACAAATACAATATTCTTACTATATAGAGTATAATTAATTACTCTAATACAATTAGTTTACAATATGTTAAAGATTATTTGTGCCAAACCACAAAGAAATAATACATTGTGAGGATTTTAAACTATTGTCAATTAATTTTTATCTAAATTTCACTTTTTAGATTTTTCTTCATCCAAAACTCTTCAATGCACTTGAATGACTCCCTAAAAATATAAAAATCTATGTATATGATATATAATATTATTGAATACCTTTGGCAACAATGAAATAAGTTTTCTATTAATTATATTATTATTATTATTATTATTAATTATACAATTTATTTCCTTAAATACTTATATTTAGCCATTTAGACAATAATTTTTACAAATTGAGTATTAAAATTAAGAAAAAGAATGTCGTCATAAATAGTTAAAATTACCATCTTCTTTATCATTATAAGAAATTTTTTTTTTTAAGTTTTGCAATAGTATAACACTCAATAAATACCTAAATAGATAACATTGAATAATGTAAAATTAATAAAATAGAAGTTATATAGAAACTATTTTTTGTATCTACTACAATAATTGATTTATTGATATAAGTATGTAATCTATTGCATGAAACAGAGTATTTCTTATCATAAACACATAAAATATAAATATAAATAAATTAAATATATTAAATACTTCACTTTAAAGATTTATTTGTTTAATTGATATATATTTTGGTAATTTACAAGTATTTGTAAACATTAATAATAATACCCACAGTCACATATGGATGCATGGACTACCACAAGCAATACGGAAAGAAAATCCAGAACTTTTGAGAACAAAATATAGATGGTAATTTGTGGACCAGTATATGAAAAAGGAACATGGAAGAGAAAGTATAACAAAAGAACTACAGGATGAAATGGAAATGGCATCAGTAATGAGTTTCATTAGGGGACAAAGATCTGATGGCTAGGTCACATGGACAATAAAATTAGGATAGTCCTGGAGTGGAAGCCTACTTCTTTTAGAAGTTTAAACTTACAATACATCAGAGACCTATTCGTTGGTGATTCACATAAACCCTTATCAATATCACTATTAAATGTACTATCATTCTCATCTTCACAATTCAATTGTCGACAACTATCTACGCACTTATTTTGTAACATATAATATGCATTTTTCATTTATTTGGTTTTAGATTTAGACAACAGTACTACTGTAAAACAAAGAATCCACTGCAAAATATCTTTCATACTTTCCATATTGAACAATAAACTAATCCAATCTATTATACGATTATTAATTAATTTGTTTTCTATTTTTTTGATGCTGTTATTACAAGACTTGAAATTTGTATACACGTGATTTATTATAATTTTAGTATAATGATTTGCACAAACATTTATAATTGTTATGTTTGACCCATCCCCGATTTCAAACAATACACCATAGCACCAATTCAGATAATCAAAAATGGAAGAAAATCCATTCTATCCTATACACAATGCATGCATTTGTGCATAACTGAAATCAGTTACTACATTAGCAAACAAAGGCCAACCTTATTTGTTTTTTAAAACAAAGTCTTTGAAAGCATTGAGCCACTGGGAAATAGTGATAATGTCATGCGATGAACTTATCATCTCTAATATGGGCAAGTGATATTGGAATTATCAGGTAAAGGTGCTTGTATTACCATACCATAATAAAGTACTCTTTTGCTATTGTCACTAGCCTTTCTAACCACTGTACCTGTAGCATCTAAATAACCTGTTATTGTTTCTCTAGCGTTTGACTTTAATTTAGTCACTAAATTGAACTATACGTCACTGTAAATGTGTACATAGGCTGGTAAATCTACGTGTCTCACGTAATCACTATTCTCACGATACAATAATAACAAATCTAGCATATCGTCTCTGTCATAATCATCAGCACTTATTGCCTTTGAACGAATTCTCCTTAGAACATCAACTGATTTCACATTTAGATTATTTCCTCTGCTATACTTACTAGGTGAAGCAGATTTTACAGCCTCATCGTCATACGTAAACACTTTTGTTTTTTTT
>CM023360.1:41563764-41591579 GCA_013282895.1 Eriosoma lanigerum
ATATTGGACTTTTCTACATACCATAATTGGCCGCCAAAAATCGACAAGTATCGATATATGTAAATCTGCTATATGGCCGGCATGCTTGCCGTTCATAGTCTTCATAGTATAGGTCGAGTCCTGGACGGCTTCCTATTAACAAACACAAAATTTTCTATCTTATACTCTAATAAACTACCGATATCGAACTTTTCTACATACCGTACGTAGCGACTGAAAAACCACCAAGTAGCTATGAGTGCGATAACGGGTGGCCAGCATTCTGTGATAATTTAAGGTTAAATAGATAAATTAGGAAAAAACTTTTTTTTTCATTTCGTATGTTTATAACAATGTATAAGTGATATTTTAAAAATTAATGTCGTGTATTATCATAAAACATTAAATAGTAAATTTTTAATTATTTAAAAATTTCTTCAGAAATAACATAAAAAGAGCGATAAAATTAGGTTAAATAGTTAAATTTGAAAAAAAATTTGTTTTTGTCTTTATATGTTTATCAATATGCTTAAGTGATAAGCTTAAGCTTTGACGGTTAATGACTTGTATCATCATCAATTATTAAATGCTTAATTTTTGATAACATTAAATTTTTTTCAAGATAACACTAAAAGAGCGATAATTTAAGGTTCAGTAGTTACATTTGAAAATTAAATTTTTATTTACTTTTTATGTTTATCACTATGTTTAAGTGATACGTTGAAGGTTAAAGTCATGTATTATCATCGGATATTGAGTATAAAAGTTTTGATCATTTAAAATTTTCTCAATATTAACACTAAAGAGCGTTAATTTAAGTTTAAGTAGTTATATTTAAAAAAACAATTTTATTTAATATTTATGATGAGAACAATGTTTTAGTGATAAATTGAAGGTTAAAGTCATGTATCATCATCGGGCAATGAATGTAAAAGTTTTGATTATTAATAAAATTTTTACAAAAATTACATAAAAAGTGCGATAATTTAGGGTTTATTAGTTAAATTTGAAAATTTTTATTTTTTATGTTTATCACTATGTTTAAGTGATACTTAGAATGTTAAAGTCTTGTATTATCATCAATAATTGAATGCAAAATTATTGATCATTTTAAAATTTTTTTCAAGATTAACACTAAAAGAGCGTTAATTGAAGGTTAATTAGTTATATTTGAAAAAATATTTTTTTAAAATTTTTATGATTAGAACAATGTTTAAGTGATTTATTGAGGGATTAAGTCATGTATTATCATTAAAAATCGAATAGAAAATTATTAATCATTTTTAAACATTTTTCAGAAATAACATTAAAAAAACGATAAAATCAGGTTAAATAATAAAATTTAAAAGAAAAATTTTTATTTAATTTTTATGTTTATCACTATGTTTAAGTGATACTTTGACGGTTAATGATTTGTATTATCATCAATAATTGAATACAAAATTATTGCTCATTTTTAAACTTTTTTCATAAATAACACTAAAAGAGCGTTAATTTAAGGTTAAATATTTTAATTTAGGAAAAAAATTTTTTTTGTCTTTTTATGATTATCACTATGTTTAAGTGATACATAGAAGGTTAAAGTCATGTATTATCATTTATTATTAAGTGTAAAGTTTTTAATTATTTTAAAAAATTTTTTAAGATTAACACTAAAGGAGCGTTAAATCAAGGTTAAGTAGTTATATTTGAAAAAAGATTTTTTTTTTTACTTTTTATGTTTATTACAATGTTATAGTGATATATTGAGTGTTAAAGTTTTATATTATCGTTAAATATAGAATAGAAAATTATTGATCATTTTTAAAGTTTTTTCAGAAATAACATGAATAGAGCGATAAAATCACAATAAATATTTAAAATTAAAAATTTAATCATTTTAAAATTTTTTTCAAGAATAACACTAAAAGAACGTTAAATCAAGGTTAAGTAGTTATATTTGAAAAAACAATTTTTTTAATTTTTATGATTAGAACAATGTTTTAGTGATTTATTGAAGGATAAAGTCATGTAACATCATCAGGCAATGAATGTAAATTTTTGATCATTTATTAAATTTTTTATGTAAATTACGTTAAAAGTACGATAATTTAGGGTTAATTTGTTAAATTTGAAATTTTTTTTTTTATATTATTATCAATAATTGAATGCAAAATTTTTGTATCTTTTTAAAATTTTTTCAAAAATTACGTAAAAAGAGCGATAAATTAGGGTTAATTAGTATAATTTAAAATTTTTTATTTTTTATGTTATCACTAAGTCTAAAATATACATTGAAGGTTATATTCATGTTTTATCATCAAACATTAAATAAAAAACTTTTGATCATTTTAAAGTTGTTTCCAAGATTAACTCTCAAAGAGCGATAATCTATGGTTAAGGGGGATGTTTAGTCCACCGAAAATGTACACAAAAATTGCACCGGGAAAAAGCTATTTGTGAAGAAACTACTTATCCAATTTATGCAATAATTATATTAAAATTTAAAGAAACATATCTTCTATGTACCCTCTTTTTTAAATTTTTATTAACGTGTACCATTAATTTTTAATTGTTGTATAAAAGTCAAATAATTGAAATGTAAATAATAGCTTATTGACAACCAATTTTGAATTTTCTAAAAAGAGCGTACCTAGATTACGTTAATAGGAATCAAATAATGTTAATTTCGTAAAAATATATTTACTTTAAGTAGGACAAAACAGCTTTTTACTCAGAAAAAAAGACGGCTAGGGCGCTAGCGACTCTAGCGGTAATATTTATTGATGCTTAAGAAAATATCAATAATAATTATTGATAGCTATAAATTATATGTTATATTTATACCTATAGTGTATATTGTAATCTATATATCTATATAGAGAATTATTGTTTTATTGCAAATGTTATGCCATCGTATCCGCTGCGGGTCGTAATATTCTAAAAATATAACTTTTTATAATTATAATTCTCTATAAATATTATTCATTTATGTATGTATAAAATAATAACAATTATAGCTGAATATTTGTTACTTCAATATTACTCATATCAGTATGACGAAAAAGTGAGAAAATTGGTTTTCTGTTTTTATTAGTTTTGAAATTTTTTATAAATGTTTTTTCAGATTCTGAGCAATGCGATCCTATTGGATTTACAATGAATTTTATCTGTTTTTATTTGACTGACATTATTTCAGATAGAAATATTAGTCCAATTACCACAAATAGGGGATGCTTTCCGTACCAAATTACATCTATTTGGTACTTTATTTAGCTCATTTTTCGAATTTCTCAAATGTTTTTTCTTAGGAGAAAAAAATCTACTAAAAAATGGCGTAAAATCCGGAAAATTACAGTTTCCGTTATTTAAAATTTTTTTGTTTCATGGTCACTAATTAAGTTTTGATCATAGGGAATTGAACATTTTTTTGAGTATTCAAATAAGTAATTTACACGCGTGGTAAAATTTTGAAACAGATTGGTCGATTTTCTGACTAAGTATAGATCTTTGAAATTTTTTCCAAAAATGTTTAATATTATATGCATTTTGGGTTATACGGTTTGAAAATTTAGCATACTCATATACAATTTAATTTATTTATAAAATATTTTGAAAATTGAAAGTTGTAAATCGTTTCCAAATTTTCTTTAATGTAGAATACCTATGTTGATACTCAAAAAAAGTTTTAAGGCCCTACGATCAAAACTCAATTAGTTGTCACGAAATTAAAAAATTTTAAATAACAGAAATCATAATTTTGCCGATTTTCCGCTATTTTTTAGTAGTTTTTTTTCTCCCACATAAAAATTTTTGAGAAATTAGAAAAATGAGTTAAATAAAGTACAAACTAGCGTGATTTGCTACCGAAAGCATAACCACAAGTAGGCAAGGTTAGGTAATCAGACCATTCTTTCTACCTGAAAAAATGTTTCCATACACAAGTAAAAAAAAAACTTTGTAAAACCAATATATTCTTCGCTTTGCTCATAATCTAAAATAACGATTTTTAGACGTATAAAATGGAAAAACCTCTAATGATGTTTTACATGAAGCTCTATTGCCAGAAATTGTGTATCCTAGATGTTGTATAATGCCAATCAGTGATTTTACATAATAAATTTGTTTTTTATATGGATCTACTTTCTAATTTTATGTTATTATTATTACCTATTTTTATTTGTTTTCATTTGATAATTATAAAATAATTATAACTACTCATCACAGAATTAATAATAATAATAATAATAATGAAAAAATAATGTTTTATTATTATTATTGTCTAATGTAGTAAACAATAATTTATTGTGTATAATATTCCTTAGTTGGAGCTGATAACATATGTTAGGCAATAAAAATAAATTAAATTTGACAGGTTGACAGGTATATTTGTATTATTGGTCGGGAAGGAGTAGTAGTACAAATCGTCCGAAACGCGATCTCTTGTCATTAAAACACACTAATTATGACTGGACATCCCCCTTAAGTAAATAAATTAGAAAAATTTTTTTTTATAAAGTTGTTTTGATTAGAACGATGTTTATTTATTACATAAGATGTTTAAGTCATGTATTATCGTCAAATATCGAATGAAAAGTTATTGATCATTTTTAAAAAAATTTCAGAAATACCATTTAAAGAGCGATAAAATCAGTTTAAAGAGTTAAATTTAAAAAAAAAAAATGTATTTAATTTTTATGTTTATCATTTTGTTTTAGTGATACTTTGAAAGTAAAAGTTATGTATCATCATCGGGTAATGAAAGTTAAAGTTTTGTTCATTTTAAAACTTTTTCAAAAATTTCATAAAAAGAGCGATAAGTTAGGGTTAATAAGTCAAATTTGAAAATTTTTATTTTTTTATGTTATCACTAAGACTAAGTGATACATTGAAGGTTAAAGTTATGTATTATCAATGGGAATCGGATGTAAAAGTTAAAAAAAAAATGTTTTATTTAATTTTTTTGATTAGAACAATGTTTAATTGATACATTTAGTGTTTAAGTCATGTATTATCGTCAAATATTAAATAGAATGTTATTAATCATTTTTAAAAAATTTTCAGAAATACCATTTAAAGAGCGATAAAATTAGTTTAAAGAGTTAAATTTAAAAAAAAAAAATTTATTTATTTTTTATGTTTATCACTTTGTTTTAGTCATACTTTGAAGGTTAAATTCATGTTTTATCATCAAACATTAAATAAAAAACTTTTGATCATTTTAAAGTTGTTTCCAAGATTACTACTCAAAGAGCGATAATCTATGGTTAAGTAAATAAATTTGAAAAAAAAAATTTTTTTACTTAAATGATTTCACTATGTCTAGGTGATACATTTAAGGTTAAAGTTATGTATTATCAACGGGCATCGGATGTAAAAGTTTTGACTATTTTGAGGGACTTGTTGAGTATCGTCGGAAAGTTTTGATGAACCCGTAGAACGGACTAAGCTCGGTCCATTTCCCGAGGGCTTACTGGGGCATTCATTGTTCCAATGAAGTACTTTACAGTGCTTACACGGGAGGGATGATTTTCGATACTGTGTAGGCTCAGTCTTCGACTTACCTACGGGCGGAGAAGAAGTTTTCCCTGAATTGATAAATTTTACCGGTTTTACAGGTTAGTTAAATTTGTTTTGCGTCTCTGGTTTTGTGAGAACCAAGACATCAAGAACGACAGATATTCGTCTTAGGTCTAAAAATGTTACTGAGTGTTGTAACCTCGCGTGGATACGGAATTCTTCACGCATGAGTCCCACAACAGTACTAACTATTTGTGTCTCAGAAAAACCCGTTTGTACCCGACGCGACAACTGATTTTTCCCCGGCTCAAAATCTGTCAGTCGTTGTTCATGACCTTGTCGAACTGACACAATTTCTGCACGGAGACGGGACTGAATATCCGGGTAATCAAATCTTTCAGCGAATTCGCCTTTAAATTTGGACCACTATAAATCCAGTGCTTTGATGTTTTCCACCATCCAGCGGCAATTCCCGTCAGTTGTGGGTCAATAGTTCTAACCCATGCGGATTTATGAATATTTGCCTGTAGCAATATACATTCCGAATTTTTGATAAATCAAATGGGGTCCTCTTATTTTTCACCCGAAAATTAAAGGAGAGATGCTCTCGCAGTTTTCAAGTCATGAATTGGAATAAACATAGAAACTTTATTAAGTTTTGAGTGGAGAATCCTGACAATTCGTTCTCTTCATGTGTATTCGAAAATTGTACAGTACGACTCGGTTGATCGATATTTCGCGTACGTTCAGTTGTATGTTTGGAAATATTTGAAAAATTATATTCCCGGTGACTCGCAAAATTAGGGTCGTTATGGTCCAATCCTGTGCTATTCGATAATGGTTGGCCGACTTTCAATCTTAAAGCTTCATGTAAGAGGGTAATATTAGAAATAGTTTCCCTCGGGATACCCGATTCTCTGACCTCGCGTTCGATATCGTATAAACGATTTCGGAGGTAAGGGGTGGGCTGTTCTTCTACATATACTCTATCTCAACCAGAAGATGGGTCGTTTCGCTGTCTGTTATCGGTTGACGGATTTTTGGGACTAATAATCGGCCTAAATACGCTACAACTGGCTGATTTAAGCGAAATTAATTCGTTTTCAATTTTCGTCATTCTTTTTTTAATACTTTTCTGATCATCTAAATACTATAATATAGGTTTGTCCAGAAATGGGTATACCACGGATAGCCTCGACAGCGCTGTCTTTCAGACATCCCACTAAATAATAAATTTTATCAATATTTGACAAGTTTGGTCTCTGATCAACCATCGCTAAAAACCTATCGCGAAACGCTGGCCATTTATAAATATCACCGTGAAAGAATGGAAGAGGGATTTCCGGCAAACGAACTACGGGAACATTTACCAAATTCCCTTGCGGTTTATTAAAACCATATATTTTATCTTGAAAAACGGTAGTAGGTTTGGCACCTGACCGTCGGGAAACATTGTCTTGATCGGAAAATCAATACAATTTATTGATACCCTACATATTTCACCCTACTATTAAAACTTAATAAGAAATCACAAAAAAAAAAAAAAATATAATAAAAAGCGGATAAAAAATTGCCAATTTTCCGCTTATTAAGGAAAAACTTTGGGAAATTTGAAAAATGAGCTTTATAAAAGTACCAAGTAGACAACATTTGCAAGCGAAGCATATGCTATACGTGAAAATTGGACCATTATTTCTACCCAAAAAAATGTTTTCATACATAAAAAAAAAAAAAAATCTTTGTAGAATCAATACATTCCTCACTTCGCTCTGAATCTAAAATTAATAACGATGAAACATTCATGTGATTATTCTCTAACTACTCGAACCAATTGAATAAAGTTGTCACGCCGCAGCAATGGTCGGATAATGTATGTTGCGCTGACAACACAGGTAAAATAGCTCACGGCACACACATGAGTCACTCGCCAAACGTACGCAAACACACCGTACGTCGACGCAACGTCGCGTTCTTATATTGACGCCAAAACACGTATCTTTCACGATGGCGATAGCACACACCGGCAAATGCTCAAACGGAATAACGTAACTCGTTTCGCCGCGAAAACGCGCTCAAAAAGAACGCAACCGTCGCACTCGTGCATAAATCGCACTCGAGATACATGACTAGCCGCACCGGATGTACCTTCACACTCGACCCACTGGCGACTGAATCGTTACGAACATACAATCATACACACGGGAGGCGATCGACGCAACGTCGCGAACCGCGACCGGTTGTTCACGTAAAAGTCCGCGATAACAACAGTCATTAATTTTTGTATTGAAGTTCGAACAATGTCACAGAAATTACATAATCACGACTGTCTATCTACTAGCGGCTTACAATGCTCCCATATCTTTAAATATAAGAGATAAAAATCCTATCTCCACTGCAGACTTCCCGCTATAACTCGGCCTTCCTGACCAAAGGATCGTCATCGATCCTGTAAGGTATTTAATAATTAATAATAACATAATATAGTGCCTCAATAAATCATACAAAATGCATATATAAATATATATTTTTTTTTAAAAAAACAAAGAACTTTCGAATACCTAATATGTATAAAGATAATAATAATTAATATTACTAGTCATATTGTCGACATATTATATATTTTAAATTTTAATCCAGGGTTTTATGTCTCTAGCAGCTATAGTTGTATTTAAAGGGATTGAGTAATCTGGTTTACCTAAGTTTACCCGCGCGAACACAATAAAGCTTGGCGTGCACCAGGCCGGCCGGTCTAACCTAACCTAACCTAACCTATTTTATAAAAATTAATAATACAATAATAATATATTTAGGTACCTACCCTATCCATCGTTTAACTAATTATTAATATCTCATAGTTATTCAACGATAAAAAAAAGTGGGAATGTCGATTGTGGACGTTTCCCTTCATCCCTTCGGTACTCGGATAAATTAGTGGTTTATTATACTTAAGATTTGAATGCAATGATATTGCATTAGAAAATACGATTCTGAGCGAAACTCAATATATTACAATATGCTATACTAATAATCCATTCCAAAATTTTATCACGTGTGTAAATTACGAATGTAAATATTTAAAATAAATTTCAATTTCCTACGATCAAAACTTATTTAGTTATTAAGAAATAAAATAATGAAACCGTAATTTTGACAATTTTCAATAATTCTTACTTTATAAAGTTATGAAAAAAAATTATCAGTCACGATTTTCTAAATATTTTGTAAAAACATTAAGTCGTATATGTCTAGACTTTGACAAAATTTTCAAACCAATAAACTAAAAACTGCAGGAGATATTAAACATGTTTTAAAAAAAGCCAAAACTCTAAACTTAATCAAAAAATCAACCATTTGTTTCTAAATTTTTTCTTGTAATGAAGTTCACCTAAGTTAATACTCAAAAAAAATTTCAAGTCCCTAAGATGAAAACTCAATTAGTTATCACGATATTAAAAAATTTAAAATAACAAAAATCGTAATTTTGCCCGATATTCCACAATTTTTTTTGAGTTTTTCGCCTCCCAATGAAAAACTTTTGAGAAATTCGAAAAATGAGCTAAAAAAATACTAACTAGACACGGTTTGTAACCGAAAGCATACTCTATTTGTGGTAATCGCACCATTATTTCTACCCAAAAAAGTGTCTTCATACATAAAAAAAAAAAAAAACATCTTTGTAAAATCAATACATCTTCGCTTCGCTCAGAATCTAATAATTAGATATTTAATTTCAATTTCATTAGTGAACATATTATGTACAATATGTAACATAACGAATGTTTTTGTATATTTTAAAACATTTTTTTTTTTTATAAAAGTATAGTTTTAACTTAACGTCAATAAAAGAATATTGACTGAAAAATAAATTGGTAATTTATAATAAATTTAATCCATTAAGTTAAAAGTTAAAAAGTAATTCATTATATAACTTAGTTAAAAGTAACATGACTTTTTAACTCGTTAATGCCGAGCTTTGTATATAAGGTATAATATTATCAATAGAAAAAGCTAGATAATAAATCAATTTTCGATTGATTTTATTTTCTTAAAATGTGTATCCCAAATTTGTTTGGTGTTAACTCTTTTCCTAAACAGTCTTAAACTAAGAGGAATTACATGGAAAGTTGATTATTCTCTAAAGGCATCGCCATTTTTATTATAAGGCGGCGGGATTAAAATGATTAGAAGATGTGTTAACTTACAAACTTGACTGACGAAAAACATTTTCACGTGGTGATAGTAGTGTATAAACAATAAAGACTGAATGACGAATGTAATAAATAAAACTAATTAAATCAAATTACTATAGATATAATTTTGCAGTTTTGACAGTAGGAAATAAATTAATCATAGTTTTGATATGTTAAAATATAACATAACATAACATAGCAAACAGAAAATTATGTTTACTTTTAAAGACATTAATATATGATCATTGAACGGTGGACTGAACTAATTTATGATCACAATAACTAGGTATATTTTAAAATGTATAACAATATTACTAACGAAATGTAAAATATTGTGTAAACAGTATTTTATAATTAGAACAAATTATAAATATTTAAAAATTATTTATAAATAATTTACTTAGTATTTGATTTATGTACCTTGTTTTTATATAAAAAGGATCGGGAAGATAAATTTATTATACATGTGGATTTTCAAATTTTGAAACACAATAATTGTTATAAGTATTATAAATTAAACTACGACATTATGAAATATCCATTTTTAATTTGTTTTTTAGTTTCATTTATTATTGTACTCACTGTTACTTCGTGTCTCTGCGATTCTCCAACACCTGCTTCATATACCACATACCAGGTACCCCAACATCCCACATCCCTGATACCAATAACACGTAAGAAAATATTTATTTAAAATAATAAAATAATACTGTTATATTAAAAAAACGTATTATCTTGCTATTAAAATTGACTTTAATCATATTTTAATAGTTTTGCTCTATCGTTTCTTCTTATTATGAGTACTATAATATACTATAATATACCTATTAATAGGTATATAAAATATTCAATTTATTCACCTATTGCAATATCTTGTTCCTGTATTACTAAAACACTATTTATTTATATCATATTTTTATATTAAATATTATTATTCGTAAACAATCAAGCAAAACTAATTAACTCATATATTCCTTAAATTATTATTTACTTTTAACTTTAAAATCGATATCAATTAATATAATAATTTATAACTTATTAAAATAATTCCATGTGAAACATTGATTCCTGAAAAAATATATACTTAAGCGTGTATTATATATTTATATTATTAAGTTTTTGAGAATTGTTATATATATATATCAAGTGCAATAGGTACTCTAAAATCAAAAATTTATTATTTTAATAAATATATTAATTGTACAAATTTTAGCTGATGCATAACACTGCCCTGTGCATTAATTGTTCCAAATGTAACTCCACCAATCACTGATCCTTCTATGTCAAAATCTTGTAAAAATATCCAATTGATATATACAAATGGTACGGTTTGCCCAAATGATGCATCAATGTTCAAAATAACATGTTGTCCAGTCAGAGCATACTAATCAAAGTACTAAAGTAGGCAAGTACCAACTCATTATATAATAAATAACTTTTAAGTAAAATATTTATTAATTAATATAATCAATATTTCTTACACAATTAATTACAACTTTTTAGTTTACATTGTAACTGCAGATGTATATGTAGATGTTTATGTATTATTACTACTTAATGATATTATAGCAATTATGTATTTATGTATTAATATGATCTTTATAAAATAAACTAATTTGGTATCCTGAATTCAGTTTTTTTTTTATTTTATTATATTATATTTATTACCAGCTTACTAATTTACTAAAAACAATAAACGATATAATATAAAATACTTCAATAACACACGTGTAAGAAATAGGAACATTTCTTTTCCGTTATTTTCTATTTCTTGATTTATTTATATAATAATTTATATTTAATAATAATTTTATTTAAACAATGTTTATAATATTTTTAGGGGCGAGGAATGTATTGTATCTACAAAGATGATTTTTTTTTATGTATGAAAACATTTTTTTGGATAGAAATAATTGTCCGATTATCACAAGTGGGGTATGCTTTCGGTAGAAAATCGTGTCTTCTTGGTACTTTATAAAGCTCATTTTTCGAATCTCTCTAAAGTTTTTCCCTAGAAGTAGAAAAACTACCAAAAAATTAACAAAATTACGATTTTTGTCATTTTTTTATTTTTTATTTCGTGATAACTAATTTAGTTTTGATCGTAGAAACTTGAAATTATTTTTGAGTACTAAAATAGATAATATACAAGTATGGTAAAATTTTGGAAAAAATTGGTTAATTTTTTGCCCAAATATAGAGCTTTGAATTTTTTTCCAAAAAAAATTAATATTACCTACAATTTCGGGTTTATCGATTTGAAAATTTTACAGAAGCCTAATAATATACCACTTAATGTTTTTACAAAATATTTTAAAAATCGTGACTGACAATTTTTTTATAGGCTTTATATATTTTTTTTTTTATATGAAAACATTTTTTCGGGTTGAAATAATGATCGGATGGTACTAAAGCGATTACGCTTTTAAAATCTAAAGAAAATTCTGTAGCCATTTTATTTAAGATATCTGTTGCAATATTATTTACCCTCAAAGTTTGATTGTTGTTTATTAGGTTACTTGTACTAGTTAAGTCTTCTATGCCTACAGTAGTACCTAAATTTGAATCTTTGTCAGATTCTTCGACAGAAATTCTTTTCCCTTCCTCTTTCTTTTTACTCCTAGTAAACGTTTATTTTACCCTAAACTATCAGACATACATGAGTATTATAAAAATAACTTACAAAAAATTCATGTTCTCGTAGAGATGAGGTCTGTCAAGTGTGGTTTGAAATGGTCGTTTGAAAATTTAGTACTGTTTGTATCAAGTACCAACTCATTATATAATAAATAACTTTTAAGTAAAATATTTATTAATCTATATAATCAATATTTCTTACACAATTAATTACAACTAATTAGTTTACATTGTAACTGTAGATGTATATGTAGATGTTTATGTATTATTACTACTTAATGATATTATAGCAATTATGTATTTATGTATTAATATGATCTTTATAAAATAAACTAATTTGGTATCAGGAATTCAGTTTTTTTATTTTATTTTATTATATTATATTTATTACCAGCTTACTAATTTACTAAAAACAAAAAACGATATAATATAAAATACTTCAATAACACACGTGTAAGAAATAGGAACGTTTCTTTTTCGTTATTTTCTATTTCTTGATTTATTTATATAATAATTTTATTTAAACAATGTTTATAATATTATTAGGAGCGAGGAAAGTATTGTATCTACAAAGATGTTTTTTTTTTTTATACATACGATTTAATTCGTTAATTCTTAATGAGAAGAGGATGAACAAAAGAAGGGTGGATAGATGGAATAGTGAGTGATATGAAGATATTTCTTAATAATAAGTATGAAATGTTTAAACCTATACTATAATATAGTCTATGTAAATTTTTACATGAGAAATGCATATAATTTATTCATAGGTATAATATACTATTTTTATGTATCATAAATTCAAATGTTTTTGTTATCATAATATAAATTATATTAATAAATTTAAAAATAATAACTGTTTTATAATAAATAAAAAGTAGCTAAAATAATTATTGTTTTAACATATTAAGTTTGATTTCTTTAATATTTATTAAAACAAAAACCCTTTTTTGTAATTCAATTTTTAGTATTTATAACATCTTCGTACATTTTAATTATGATAATAAAGATAATTGAACGAACAATATTTAATTTTTAATTTTAATAATATTTGTTATTTTTCTAAGAATTATTGAAATCCTACTATATAATTATTATATTATGTATATAACTTATTTGTTTTGTCCAAAATCATTACATATAGTTATGTTATAATTTTATTTTTTTCATAATTTTGTTTTAAAATTGTTTATTAATAATTTGCTATTAATTTTCTACAATCGTTTTAAGTTTGCCAATATATCAACTTTAGTAGACAAATTAAGTACTAATATGAAATATATTTAACTAATGTGAAGTAATAAATATTATTAGTGTAAATACCCACTTAATAACTAATAATTTATAAAAATATATTAATATTTGTCACTATTATATAACTTATTATATAATTTTTCAATTAATTCATATAAAATAAAATATTTTTACATACAAAAAGCACAAGAAAGTTTAATAATGTATGATACCTTACTTACTTAGTTATAATTTTATAACATTTTAATTAAAAAAATGTATGTCTAAAGTTCACTTGTAGCAAATAAATGGAAATGGTACAATTGATGTGCATAATTCAATAATGAATAAAATATAGTTAATTATTGTAAATCATTAATTAATATTATTTTAATAAAAATACTAAATATAGTTTATGTGATTGAAAAACTATAGTTTATATAATTCTTCAAATTCATTAAGGTACCTAATAATACGATTATATGTTTTTTCTGCTATAGTAATATATTATTTTCAATCAAAAATTGTATATTAATTTCTAATAAATAAATGACATTATACTCTTATATATACTACTTATACATAGGTACTGAAATAGTTATATATTATATGTTAATATAATACTTATTCTTAAAAATGATTGTTAATAGAGATATTATATTGAATACAATATTTTTCTACAAATGTTTAAATTTACATTTGTATAAGTATGTAGGTATATGATGTGGTGTTTCTATTCTGTTAATACTCATGTTAAGTGCCTATCAAAGTTAACTATCATAATTTATTTTGTATACAATAAAATACCAGTCTATCCAGTCTAGCATGTATTACTTCAAAATTAAATTTTAGTTTAATAAATTAGTTTATTATTTTATATGTAGTCTATTTGTATTCTTTAAAGGTGAACTAGTGCTATTTTTACCCTAAAATCATTATTTTAACAATTAATTTGGTTTTTTTTAAATAAATAAATATTATAATACATTTCAAAAGTACTTATTGATCTTTCATCCAGTTATTTAAATATGTTTAAAATCTTTGTAAATAACATATTTATAAAATACAATTATTTTTTATTATATTTATATAGTATTAAAATAAATAATTTTATTTTTACTTCAGTTATTAATACCATTGATTTTATAATACAGATAGCCTACATTATAGAGGTATTCACTAAAAAATAAATTAGAGGTAATTAAAATTATAATCATACGGGTTGTTGAGAGATGGCATTATATCAATTTCCAAAATAATGATCTGATAACCACAAGTAGGATATAGTTTCGGTGATAATTATTTTGAAAATCGTAACACGCAATTTTTTTTAAAAGCTTTTAAAGTTCAAATCATTAATAGAATATAATTATGATTCTTAATTTATTTTTTTTATTCGATTATCACAATTATAGTATTATTTCGATAGCTAATTCATCTAATTAGTACCTACTTTACTTAACTTGAATTTTACGAATTTCTCAAAAGTTTTTCCTTGGTAAAACTACCAAAAAATTACATGAATAATCAACTTTTATTAATTGGTACACAAAAAGCTGACCTAGTTACGGTGCCGCCTGATTTCCGATCCCCGCACAACTTGTGAACAATACGATGGACAGCAGCCGTGATACACCACCGCATGTTGCCGATAACAGGGACAGCCTCGACTCGTGAGTGCGAGCCTGCATTAGCACCCTATCGCCCACATTCCTTTGACACAGTGATAGATAAGGACAGCCAAACCTGGGAGGTTGGTCGAATTTATCACAATAAAAATGACGAGAACCCGGTTGTTCTAGATGATAAAGGTATATAGATCACTTTTACAATGACCTGACACTCGAGGATAGGAGAAAAAAAAAAGGCCCCACAGATAAGGGAGGCTATTGTTCTGACCCGAAAAAACAAGTCCGTCGATCCAACACTAATATTAGAAAGCAACACAGTGCCCAATCAGCGCTCAATCCGATACCTAGGCGTGGAGCTTGACTCTCGGTTATCATTCATGACGCACGTGGCCAATGCATTCAGGAAGGCGGTTGAGACAGCAAGAGCTATCGGCAGGCTGATGCCCAACATAGATGAACTTCCCAAACCAAAGGGCAATACTGACAATGCTAAACCTCTAACCTTCCACCTTACGCAGGTGCTGTCTAGTCATGGATGCTTCTCAAGTTACCTGAATCGGATGAACAGGGCTGAAGATAACACCTGCGTATACTGCTCTTAGGAGGACACAGCGGAATACACAGTATTCTTCTGCCCTGACTGGGCAGAAAAACGAGACGGAAAGCGCCCTTTTCTCAATGGTAGGACCTTACTTTCCGAAGATGTTGCCGACATATTATGTGGACCGACTGGGTGGGAACAGCAAGATGCTAACATCAAATACCCCCCCCCCCCCCCCAAAAGAAAAGATTAGTTTAAAAAACAAAAATATATATTATGACAAACATTTACTAATTAACAAACAGTGAACGACTGATTTAAAGTTGAAATCTATTCAATATTAATATAATTTTATCATATAATATAATTAGATTGTTTTGTCTAGAATCGGCTATTATCATCATGATAAAATAATGTAGTATAGTATTGTTATCTATTTCGATGACTATTATACGACTGGTCGAATAATAACTTAAAGGCAAAATTAAACTGTAAATCAGAATAATAAGAAACTTCTCTACCTAATTCATTTTTTCCATAGGCATATTGATTACTAATCAGGTAAAATAATAACTATTAGTAATGAAAAATTGGGTTAAAATTTATTTGTATTTTGTATACCAATAATTTTAACATGTATTTACTTACAATAGTATTGTAATTACAGCTAATCATATAACAAAGATAGTTGTTTTATTATTAAATACAACTTGATGAAAAATAATTTTAAAAGTAGTCTTAGTGATCAAACGCATTACGTTATATAATTAACAACGGAAAACAAAGCTGAAAGTTCGATTCTGGGCGTTCTTTCTTAAGATGAAGGGATCCTCAATCCTATAATCAAATATTATAAAAATTAACACATTAATATAATTATCAATCGCAAATATTTAAAATTTAAAATTGAAATAAATAATATTGATTTAGAAAAATTTCTATGAAAGCAAATTTATAGGTTTCTAACAGTCCTAAATTTACTTGGAAATTAATAAATGATATTACTAGTACTAAAAATAAAAATGATGTTGAAATTAAATCAATATTAGTTCATAATGAAATTATAACTACATCTGAAGACCCAGTTAGAGTCTCAAACATATTTAATAAGTTTTTTACCACTATTGGTAGTCATCTTGAGAGTAAAATTAAACAGCCTAGTACTCAATTTATTGAACCCTATACAAATAAATCTTTGACTTGATTTTTAATGAAAAAATTAGTATACATAAAGTTCTTAATATTATAAATAAACTTATAGACAAAGCTGCAGTAGGCCCTGATGGATTATCAGTTAAAACTATTAAATCCATAGTTGAATGCTTTTTAATACCATTAACCTAAGTGTTTCCTAATATATATTTCCGGAAAAATGTAAAATAGTTATAATCAAACTTCTGTTGAAAAATCATAACTGTTCAAGCATAATTAACTACAGACCAATTTTTATGATAAATAATTTTGCAAAGATATTCGAAAAAATAATAAAAAGTAGATTAATACAATATTTACAACAAAAAAAAACTATTATGCAAAAACCAGTTTGGTTTCAGATCTAATTTAGGTACTAATAATGCACTATACAGTGTCACAAAATAAATATATGATGTTCTTGATAATAGTAGGAAGACTATTATAATAATCAGACTATTACCCAATGGTTGTATATTGTACCTGATTCTCTACCATTTAAACAAAAAAAAAGGTAGAAATATACAAATTTTAAAAAACTTTACTTTAAAATTAAGAATAAAAGAATAACAAAAATAATTAAAATCTACTATAATAGGTATGACAGTTTTAAATGCCCAGCTAGTAATTATTTTATAATAATAATTGCACAATTAATATTTGCAACTTACCAGTATTTCTTGGTCTACGACTGTCGAGAAGTAAGTGATCAGTTAAAGGTAGGAACATCTCGGCTACAAATACTCCACCTTTTAACAATTAAATAAAATAATATAAATTACATCGCAGGTCAATTATTATTTTATTATTACAGATCTATAATTAATGATAGTTTAGGTACAACACTATTATAGAACAGAAAAATGTCTTAATATTTTCATTGAACCCTTGCCAATCGAATGGAATTATAAAGAAACCCATAAATATATATGAGCAATTAGCCAATTAATCCAACGAAGTTGCTTCAAAACACCTGATTAACCTTTTAAGCAATAAAATGTAAAAATATACATGTTTTAACTAACTTCTATTAATAAATAGGTATATAACCAAGCTAAATAAATTGAAATAAAGTTAAATAGATATAATAGTTTTAAATGCCCGGCTAGTAATTATTTTATAAAAACAATTACACAATTAATAATTGCAACTTACCAGGATTTCTTGGTCTATGACGGTCGCGAGGTAGAGGATCGCTTAAACGCATAAACGTCTCTGCTACAAATTCTCCACCTTAAAAAAGTAAAATAAAATTATATAAATTGCATCATAAGTCAATTATTTTTTTATTATAACAGAACTATAATTAATGATAATTTAGGTACAACACTATTATAGAACAGAAAAATCTCTTAAAATGTCTTTGAACCCCTGTCAATTGAATGAAATTATAAAGGTGCCCATAAAATATATGGACAACAATAAGCCTATTAACCCAACGAAGTTGTTTCAAAGCACCTGATTAACTTTTAACTACCTTTTAAACAGTAAAATGTAAAAAAATAAATGTTTTAATAAACGACTTTTAATAAATAGGCATTTAAACAAAACAAATTAAAATCTAATCCAATAGATTAGACAGTTTTAAATGCCTGGTTAGTATTTTTTTTATTATAACCATTGCACAATTAATAATTGCAACTAACCAGTATTTCTTCGTCTTTGACTGTTGCGAGGTAGGTGATCGCTCAATCGTAAGTACCTCTCAGCTAAAAATTCTCCACCTTGAAAAATACATTAAAACCTGTGGCTTAACAAAAATCTGTAGTATATAAACTCACAAATTTTTATACACTACTTTTAAAAACGCAATTAAAATACAATAAGTATTATTATTGTTAGTTTTTATTAACCAATTAGTAAAAATATAATATACTTGCATGACGATATATATGTTTATACATACCATCATATATTAGTCTAACTCTCAGACTGGGTGGCATCTCAGTTCTTACTTGTGTATCTATTAAAAAATGAAATGTATACATATATAAATTTTAATTAATTTGAAAACTCTAATAATTAGAAGAAAATGTAATTATTTTTATTTATAGACAGGTTAGTAAAAATCATAATTCATGATGGATAATTAGCAATGTCTACTTTTTTTTTATTTGAATAAAATAATATAAATTACATCATAAGTCAATTATTATTTTATTATTACAGAACTATAATTTTTGCAAGTTTTTATTAAAAAACAAGAAAAACTTTACTCTTGCTTGCACAAATATAAGTACATACATACACTGTGTTCAATGAGAAATGTCAATGATGATCACTTAACCCAGAAGCAATTTCTTTTTAATTATTTAATGTTACTAGCATTTTAAGAAATTAAGAATCTTTTATAATTTTCTTAGAACCTCTATTACTTGTTTAGAATTATAATGGTAACAATAAAAACATACAGATTTAATATAGTCTTTTATCTTCACAGAGTTGTTTACTGTCGCTGATTCTCTACATTTTAAAAATACAATATATGAATATATAAAATTTTACTAACTTTAATTAATTGTTAGGTATATAAACCTAAATAAATAAATAAAAATATTATATAAAAGATAAGATAGTTTAAAGCTCCTGACTTATTGAAATTCTATTATAAGGTTTGGACAATTTTTAATTACAACTTACCAGTATTTCTTAATCTATTATCCTGATGGCTATGCCTTATAATTCTTACTTGTCTTCCTATTTAACAATAAAATGTATAAATATACAAATTTTAAAATTCTAATAATTAGATTAAAATTGAATTATTTGTACTTAATGGTATATTTGTACAAATTATTATCCATTCCTAGATTATGGACAAATATGTAACTGTACTTATATAAATAACAAATAGTAATTATTTATGTTAGTTTTAAGAAATACTAACTAGTTATTATTTATTTTTTACAATAATAAAATATAAAAGTTATATATTAGTAAAGTTCTATTTCTACCATACTTGCTTGAGTGTACTATAGGTCATCTATAATCTATCTAAGCAACATAACAATTATAATATATAAGTTCATACACACCAGCATATCTTAGTATATCCCTAGGACGATGTTCCCTCGTATGTCCTCCTGCTCTAACTATTAAAAAATGAAATAAATTAATATATAAATTTTAATTAATTTGAAAAATTTTATAATTAGAAGAAAATGTATTTATTTAATTTAATGACAGGTTATTAAAAATCACAATTCATGATGAATAATTAAAAGTCTATTTATATAAACAACATATAATTATTTTTAATATTAAATTTGAGTAATACTAGCTAGTAGTTATTCATTTATTATAGCGATAAAAATTATAAGGTACTTATTATTGATAATTCTATCCCAAGACTGAGTGTACTATAATTTATCTAAGCAACATAACACATAAAACATATAAACATACACATTTTTAAAAATGTATGTGCTACTTATATACACATAATTAAAGTATTATTGTCCATTGTAAATTACATACCAACATTACTTGGTCGATTGCTTATACGGTGGGACCTTTCATTTACTAATCCTTCACCTTTTAAATATTAAAAATAAACATATATTACATGGTAGGTAAATAAATAATATTAACCGATTTAAAAAATTTAATAATATGTACATAACTAAATAACTGTTATTGTGTATCGCAGTTAGCCTCAATGACCAGCAAATAGCAATTTCTTCAAAGAATATACACTTTACAAAAGTAAATTTATACATACCAGTATTATTTAGTTGCGTTGTAGATGAAGATCTTAGATATGAAAAACTTACTGTTTGCCGAATACTAAAATCTTTATAACAACAGAAAACGAAATAATTATATACATATTTTTTAAAATTGAAAGAAATGAATACAAAGAAAAGCAATTATATTGGTTTAAAAAAAACAAATATTATTTTTTTTGTGTATAAATAAATTAAAATAATGGTTAATAAAGTCTAAAAACAAAAATGAACTGACAGAAAATTAAAAGAACGAGAAAAGATTATATCTGATAAATAGTTTTTATTTGTTATGATTTGTTAATGAAAGAAACAAAATAATAAAAAGTGTTGGAAAAGATTTAACAGTTTAATCGGTTTTATTCAATTTAATAATTGGAAAAGATTTTGTGATGGATATAGCAATCAATACTGTATAGGTTACCTTACTTACCAAGTACAAAATGGTCCATGTTAATATGTCCCATGCTTTTAAAATGTAAGTAATCGATTAAATTTTAGTATATACTTTAAAAATAATTATTCTTTTAAGAGTCTGACCAAAATCTAATTACTAATTAGATAAAACGCTATAATAGGTATGCGTATTGCTATCAAGAGTTTGTAAACGTGCAAGACGTGTGAGAAGTCACGCATGCGCAAATAGCTGTTATTATTTAACTGTGTTATATGTTATATCACAGAATACATTTTTTTTTTTACTTTCATATGGCATATATTGGTGAATAACTGGGGGGGAGACATAATTAACATGAGGGATTGGAAGTTTATAAAAAAAAAAAATTGTAAATTTATGGCAATAATAAATAAAACTAAACTAATATAACACGTAAAATAATGAATAATAACAAAATAATAATAATAATAATAATAATACTTGAAAGCATAATGGACAATTTCAATTTTGGCTGATAACGAGCTAATTGACGCTCATTGTTGCCATGTAAGAAAAAATATTTCTTTTTCTTTTTACGCTACATACTGTCATAATGATCGATTAAATTGTACATAGGAAATATAACCGTTTTAACTCATTTATAAATTATTATATGTCTATCTAACAGGGAGTATAGCAAAATCACAGCAACGCAGAACATTAATTTTGACGTTTAAATTGAACTTTAATAAAAACATAATTAGAAATTTTATAAAATATCTCTCGGAAAGAAGTTACTTGTTGAAAAAATATAAAATTTAATACACCATAACTTTTTTGCCAGGTTATATTTTACAAAACGGAAATTATATTCCCTCCATAATATACGTACCTATAAATCGTTTAATCGATATTTTTACTCTAAGTTCAACGTCAAGATCAATATTCATTGTTGCGGTGATTTTGCTATATAACCCGTTAGATATACAGAGTGGCATCATTGAAATATATGCGGTTTTAACGTCCTTTAAATATATGATTATATGTTTGTATAAATTTTATTGACTAATTCTGTGTAGGTATTAAATGAATTAAATATTGTGTAAACATTTAACTATTTTGTTTGACTACTTGGGTCTGTATTAACTATGCTCATTATCAAAAACAATTGAATCTATTCTTTCTTCTATCTTTCTTTAAAGCTTATTCTACTAATGATCATTCAACTTTTGAAAATTTAATGATGCCATACGATGACTTTCCAACAAACAGGTGATGTTTTGAATAGTTTTCTAAGGATTGTGATGGTAATGCATTGATACTTGTTTAGATGTGGTTTTGTAATTAAAAATATATAACTATCATTAATTGTCTCATATTATGGATTAAATATATATATATATATAAGGGGGCTTATTGAAATATTTTATTCTATTATTAAATCTATAACAAATTACTTTGCGAATATCGTAAAATAACTTGACTATATTAATTAGGTACATTAAGAGTTCAAATCAATCGCCGAAATAAAATTATTGTACGGTACACTCGAAATAGCCGATCAATATTTGGATTTACAAGTGAGTTGATATATTAATAAATAAAATCGTAATTAAAATTCACGAACAGTGTTTATTAATTTAAAATTTTTAAAATGTAGATAAAAATAATACAAATTATAGTAATTTATGCGTTGTTTCAAGACTGCCTGGTTTGGCTTTCTTGCAACCTGTAATATTATGGTATTTGTTATATCTTTTAGGTAGTGGACTTTTCAAATGTAAATATTAATAAATTTCACATTTATATTTTACTAAGTATTAAAATGTATGCGTTCCGATTAAATTAATTGATTATTTATTTATGTGAAATCATGTAAGTACATAACTTATAAAGAGATGAATAATAATTAAAAACATAGCTCTAATATTTTCATAGAAGTAATGATAATTATAAAAATTAGTTAAATTAGTTAAATGGTCGTCAAATGATATAAATATCAAGGTCCATGTCCCCAAAGATATTAGGAAAAAAGTACCCGAAAAAAAAATATTAAATTATAAAATAATTATTAAATATTCATAATATATTATCATACATTTTTATTTAAACATTTTTCTACTACTTTTTTTCCAGGATACTTTTTATTCGGTACTTTTTTTCCGGTTACCGTCCCCGGAACCCACAATTTTGAATTTCGATCCGGAATGATGCCAACCGTTTGGTTTTTGTACCTTCGGAACTAACTAACAGGGTGTGGACCCATATACGATATATACTATATTATATTAATATTTAAGAAAATACAATGTAAGTTTATTTTTTAAGTAATAATGACGCAGTATAGCGGATGTAATTACTTATTATAAAATGGTATTATTTGGATCAAATATTAATTATACTTAATGTTAAAATAAGCTTAACCATATAGAGATTAAAAGAACGGTAAACAGAGGAGTGAGTTCTGAACAAGTGAGACAATAGTACGGAATGTCGTCTTGCATTCAAATTATAGGTTTTAAAACTTGTTTTATATGTTGTGACTTATAATTAGGGCTAGGATTTTGTAGTATTTTCATTTTCTTTCATAGTACTCCAGGACATAGCTAATCAAAAACATAATTCAATTCGTTCATCACAGAGTTCAAATATGCAATTTTGTTTTTGCTTTTTTTGCATTTTCTTATGATATTCGTAAATAAATGCTTTTTTGGTACTTTTTGTCAGTTTATTAGCTTTTTAATTAGTTTTTGTGAACTATAAAGATATTTAACATTTTTAGAACATTTACGTACATATTAATCTAAATTATTATTTATTAATTTATTTTAATTGTATTATTATTTATTATATATATTTCGTGATTTCGTAGTGACACCTTATCGGAAAATATTCTGAAAATAGATTCTTAGATTTAGTCAAAGTGATTACCGAGTGGGGAGTAGTGGTTACGTAATACGTGACTGTCTGGACTTCAGACGCAATAAGTTATTAAATCGTTCTAAGAATTAATTGATGTGAACATATAAAAATGTGTTTAATAAATTATTTTTTGATACTAAAAATTTTTTTCAGCTAAACTTAAAAATGTTCGTCTTTTTTAGTTGTATTTTCCTGGTTAAAATGTTTTTTTTTTTTTTTGTAGCATTATTATTAATTTTTTAATTCCTTTAAAGTAGGTTTTTAGTGATTCATTTTCCTAGCCCTACTTATAATTATAAATATAATACGCATATGATACATTATTAATATATAAGTATTTAAATAATTTTGTTTAATCTTTTTTTATACAAAGTTATATGAGTTCGAGTGGTTGGTTCTTGAGATGGTGATTGGTGTGGAGGTGGTTCATTGTGGAGGTAGCTGTTGTGGTGTCCATTATTATGGAGGTGGTCGGTGTAAAGGTGGCTGTTGTAGTAGACAGTGTGGAGGTGGTTTTTGTCGTAGTAGACGGTGTGGAGGTGGCTGTTGTCGTAGTAGACGGTGTGAACTTTAGAGTCTATCGTGTATAGTCCGGTGTTTTATAGTGTATTACGTATTTAGCATTACACGCTGGCGCGTCCGATAACAGAGGACATATGACGAGCTGTTTGTCGGTGTCATCAAATTGTCTATAATTAATTCGAATATGTATAGTAAGCAGTCGGAATTAAAAACTGTACGACGATCTACTCGAACACCTGCAAAGCGAACCGACATGAAGGATTTCGTGACAACAAATTTCAAAGACGATTGAACACAATGAAAAAATAGGTATATTTTATTAGTTCAATGAAGACTTATGCAGGCGCGTACTGGGTCTATTTTTCTTACCGGAAAACTATAGATTTAATTAGGACCCAATTTCTACTTACTAATCAGAATCAAGTGGCGCACCACAGGATAAAATCCCATTCGGGGCAAGATCTTAATTATTTAAAGAACAAAGTAATATAGGTATTATTAATTATATTATATACTCGACAATTCGTCACAGGTTATTACAAAACAATACCAAAAATTTTTGCAAAAACAAATACTAAGTATATAAAAATTCCTGGAAGTAATAGCCCCTTTGTCCCCCTCCACCATGTGAGTTAACTTGATCGAAATCAACCAAATTATCTACCTATTTCTTACTAAAGATAAACTATAATATCACCATTTTTTAGCAAGTCAAAACATTAATAAGGAGGGCATAAGTCTTATAATATTTAAGGGGGCTTAGTGCCTACTAGTATTTTCTCGATATCTCGGTGGGCCAGTATGCGCCTGAACTTATTTAATATTAAAAATACATTTTTTGGCAAACACTGACAAGTTTCGTTTTTGTTGTTTAATATTTGCTAAACAATATTTAAATATTTGAATAATTATATTATATTATAATTTATAAATGTTAAAGATAGAGATCCTTGATCGATAGTTTGAAATTTTAATACTATTGTATTATAATTTATAAAAACTTAACATTTTATATCTATAGTGAAAATATCTAATATAAATAATATCATTATGATTTATCCAACTCCGTACAATTTATTTGAAAATGAATATACATATTACAAACACGTTTTTAGATAGGAAAACATAATCTTAACTAGAAAAGCATCGAAATCTGGGCTTAAATTGTTTCTAAACAAATAATAGATGTTTATAAATTATTTTCACGCTGTCAAGTTTTATATATTATAATATTTATTAGTTTTATCATCATATACTAAAACGATTTTCCAAGCTAAATTGCTAAACTAGGTATTTAAATTTCCACGTCAGAAATATGTCATTTTTCTTCATCCGTATAACATCACTTAAAAATAAACTGGCGCAGAAGCTAGAGAGA
Source organism: Eriosoma lanigerum (assembly GCA_013282895.1). NCBI lineage: Eukaryota > Metazoa > Arthropoda > Insecta > Hemiptera > Aphididae > Eriosoma > Eriosoma lanigerum. The sequence continues at coordinate 41,589,589 of CM023360.1, forward strand.
CTTAAAGTGATTTATTTTTAAAAATGAGAAAAAACAATTTGTTTTTCGTTATGTATATTATAGTAACAGTTTTTCCCCGATATTATTATATAATAGTATTATAATATATAATAACATTATTATTATTTTTAAATGATGTTATACCTTACCCAATTAAGAAAGTTGACTTATTTCTGTCATGAAGATTTAAATACCTAGTTTAGCAATTTAGCATGAAAAATCGTTTTAGTATAAAGTACCAATATATTATGTATTTTTATGATTATAGAATCCATTATTGAGCAAACTATAGAACAAACTAAAGTAAATATATTAAAATTAAAAACACAAACTGAGAAAATTCAAAAAGTTCCATCAATTTCGCCTTCTTCCGGCGTGAAAAGGAAGTTCATCGAATTTGATGAAATTGAAAAACCAAAAAGGCAGAAAACTAGAAATAAAATGGTCTATTAGTTTAAGGAAATGTATCGTGAACTTCTGAACATCTCAAAATCCTCTAAATTCCCAATTAAAACATTAACGTCAAAAGTCGATAAAGTAATAGACGTTTTTCAAAAACATATATCAAAGTCAATCAAACCGTCTATGATATTAGTTACTTCAATGGTCAAGTATACTGATACTGTGGCCGTTCTTAATAACGACCTTACATTGGAAGATTCAAAATGCGATGATGAATGCTCTATATCAAGTAGTCTTTTAAATAGTCAGCTAAAAATGGAAATTATAATTCCGATGCCGTATTGGATATTCGAAATCTCTAACAATTCCGGAATTTATCGATTTATTCGCTATAAAAATAACTAATACATACTAATACGTGTCTTAAGTTTATTGTTAAACTAGTATATTTTGTATCCTATTATATATTTACATAACAAATATACAGTTTAAATTATTTGATAAAATGGTACAAAATGTTGGAATTCAAACTTTAAATCTTTAATAGAAATGCATAGTAATGACTCATCTATTTGTTCAACATTGAAAGCTTGATAATGATTCAAAATATAATGTTGAATATAATTTACATATTAAATAAGGAATGTTTTCATTTATAAATATATTTTGGAAACATATTATGATCTTCATTAAGATTTATAATAACAAACATATTATTTGTATTATATGTGGATTCACAAACATTTACATAAGAAACAAATGTTACAAATTTTGTATTAAAATTATGAAAATATGTTGATCTAAAAAAAATAAGTTGATTGTTATATATTTGTTCTTGTAATTTGTATTATTTTACCAGTTTTTAAAGAATTTATTGAAATTTGTTTATTCATAAGTAACCAGAAGATAATTTTAATGATAATGTATAAGGGATATTTTTACGGTAAATTTTTAGATCAAGAAAAGAGTTTTTAAACATTTTATGCTTGACTTCAAATCTCATTGACCAAATTAACGAAAGGGAACCAGACTTTTTTAGTATCATGATATAATGAAGTATATGATGATGTTTAGGTTTCAAATATAACTCATGATGTTCACTTTTTGTAATAACAAAGCGTCCTCTACACAAACATTTTTAACAAAACAATATTAATAATATATTTTAATAAAATATATAGTGACCATAATTCAGAAGATTCTGGAACTAAGTCTCCTTTTATTAAGTTTAAATATCTAGTGAAACATAATGTTTCACTAGCAGATATTTTAAGTGAACATTTTTTTAATGTTGCCATAGTTATTAAAGGTAGTCTACTTTGAATATTATTGATACTATAATTGAAACATTCAATTCTATTATTAAATACCTCGAGAGAAAAATATTTAAAATTTATTATAATTTTATATAAAATATTAGATATTCATACATACAAACATCTTCAAATATATCATGCATTATATAAATTGAAAAATTATCAGTAACATGAAAATTATTTAAATTATTCAATACAAAATTTTCTGAGACACTTATTAATGAAATATCATTTATAAGAACATCATTATTATAATTTTGTACATTTCTTAAA